>CABFOT010117430.1:0-10000 GCA_900660305.1 Cetomimus sp. NI1144 | reverse complement strand
GACACTGTCCCAGTTTACCAGTAACACTGTCCCAATTTACCAGTAAGACATATCCCACTTTAACAGTAAGGCATTGCCCCAGTTTACCAGTAAGACATGTCCCACTTCACCAGTAAAACAATGTCTCACTTTACCAGTAAGACACTGTCCCACTTTGACAATAGGGTAATGGTAAAGTGGGACATTGGTAATGTGTGAAAACATGTAAAAAATAAATAAATAAAAAACTGAAGGAAGATTAATATGAACGAACACATTCTGATTCATCATCGCATTCCTTAATAACAAAATCAGTTGTTTTATTTTTTATAGTCTTAACATTATTTACCTCAGAGCGTGTCATTTGACTTACCATCACTGTTCACTGCTGAGTTGTTGAATACAGTGAGCCCCTCCACCGGAAGTGATGTCATAGCCACATAATTTATATATATATTTAATCTCGTACTTTCTTGTGATTAGCTCATTGTTGATTTTTTTTGTAATGGAAGTATTTACATTATATATTCCCATTTTACCCGTTGTCCCATTTTACCACTATATTCACCCTATGGTGTTTGAATGGTTGGAATGAAAACCTGCAGACAGCTGGCATATGATTGCCCATCCGTGTTTTAAGGGCGTGTGGGACCTATTCAACCACAAACACAAATGTCCAATATGCACAAACGGACGCCGCATGCCGTCCACACTCATCAGTCTGGGGTTTAGTGTCACCTGCACACCGCCTGCACTCCCCTCTCGCTCGTCACGTTCTCCTGGTAGTTATCCATGCTCTTCCCCAGCTCCAGGACACAACCAGAGAAGTCCTTATAAATGTTCTCACACGTCACGTCTGCTGGGTCTCCTGACACCGCGAGGCACAGGAACACTGCACAAGAGATATAGGGAGAGGGGCAACTATATGAATCTCTAATACTTTATTCATGCCTCATGATTAGCGTGATTTCAGCATTAAATCCATAAAATCAGCAATGGCAAGAATCTATATTTTTAACATTAATCTGTGAATGAAAATATTTTCAATTATTCTGAATGCCCTATTAATGAATCCCTGTAGTTGTGGACGAAGCGTAATCTTGTCAGAGGCAGTCATTGAGGTTAGACAGATGGTGTAGATGGCAGAGGTGGCAGCTCTTCCACATGGCAGGCGATCGAGTCTGATTCAATTCCCCTCAGTGCTGTTTGCAATTTAAGTTAATATTTATGTTATTATCGCTTAAACACGACATTCTCTATGAGGATTGGCTTTAAAAAAAATAGCAATCAAGAAAAAACACGTCTGGACTGATTAATGGTTGCATATCCCCAAAGCCTGCCTGTCCACCATCGACACCCTCCTGACGGGCTACACGTCATGCAGCCAAGAGGGAAATTAATACAGATGATCATCATCATGGCATGAATTAATTTCTAATGAGGGAAGATTTCGATTGTATAGGCTGTCGTGTTTTAGGCAGGGCAAGCCGAATCCCTATTCACTCATATCCACCCCGAGTGGGTGGAGTGAAACCACGGAGGTGAACTGAGATGTCTTACCGAGGGCAAACGCGACACATCTTCGTATCTTCGTCAACATGAAAAATCCCATATCCCATGTCAAGGCCGCCTCGATCCATGCAGCGCACCGGACCCGACCCGACCCAGAGCTGATTACCTGGCCATGATTCTCCCCTGTCGGTCTGGCAGTGTGTGTGTGTGTGTGTGTGTGTGTGTGTGTGTACCCCCTCCCTCCCCCTCCTCCCCAGCATCGGGCAGCTCCCTCCTCCCGGATGAAGGAGTCACGACGATGCTCCACTGTAGGGCTCCAAGTGGGAGTATAGTGTTCAGTGGTGATCAGAATTAAATCCATAAAGTATTTCTGAGCTCATAATATCTCAACAGTATTCCACTATAGGCTGTTATGGCCCTGCTCTGATATCTGCAGGCAATACTACCCATCTAAAATGTATTAGGATTACTATACTCTGTTGTTATATATAAAGGCTCCTCTGTGGTGCCTGACAATATTGCCATCCCATGTTTATTTTCTAGAATAGGAGAGCGTTGTGATGCATAGGCATGTTCGGTACTCCCCATTTTACAGCATAGTAGGCGAAGAGTAGCTGTAATCCTGGATTACATCAGAGTATTGTGCAATGTGATTACACAATCTTCCCTGGACAGTGATGCATTTTAGTTTGCTTGATGTATTGTTAAAATGTGAATGTAATGAAATGTCAATTCAGTAATTTATGTATAGTTTAAAAAAATGTGAAACGGTGAATAACAAAATATTGACTCGATCCTAATCCTTGATGCCTTTTCAGTTGTACGGTTCTGCAGGGGGGTTGGAGGTCAACACACATAAAAGCCTATTAAAAAACATGTCATGTCCCCCCTCTATGACACCATGGAAATCAATGATCAGCTGTTTCCAAGTTTTCTGGACATTTTTTCAAACTTATCTGGTGTGATTATGTTTCCTTATATTTTCACAAGAGCCATTCGTGTGTGCACCTGAGTCTGTAGACCGTACCTAAGCAGGAACTGCAGGAGAATCGAAATGTGTGTGAAGCTCGAATGTCGAACATAATATCGCGTCCATATCCCTTCCCTGATGACAGTAGGTGTCTTGATGCTGGCAAAGAGAACAACTGGACACTATAACTTTTAGTTCAGCCTTTTATTCTTGGTGGAAAAAAGAAATTCAGCACAGTTTATGGCATGTGCAATCTGACATTAGGCCATAAGACATAATTGATCCTACTGCACCATTTGAACAAAATAAATGTTTCAAATGCTCCGCTGAGCTGTTTACAACAAATGTGAACAAAACCGGTGCATCGTCAGAGTCCTGCAGAAACCTTGACCATTTTCTGTTTTCGCAGGGCACTGTCAATATAGTACTGATATGGCACAAGGTAATATGTTAAGAGGGTTCATGTCATTTGAACAGATGGGGTTTGAAGTCAAAATGTCCATTTAATCTTACTAAGGCAGCTAGTAATAAAACCAAAATGGGATCAAAATAAAATGCCAATAACCTTCTAAACTAAATGTAACCTTATGACTTCACAGCATTCGTAAGGGCAACGAGGAGGCGTCTCCAGCTTCCTCACCATGTTCCTCATAGAGTTAACATGGTGATTCAATTACCAAGTCTTTTCTTTTATCACACTTCACACACTGGTAAGACATGAATCCCTTTCAAAAGTGAACTAAATGTTCAGCCGTGTCCAGCAGGAGTGGTGTTTTAAAGGTCTCACGCTGACCAGAGCCAGGGATGCTCAATGGTCTTGCAGACCAGAAGGCGTTGCTGGTGCAGGCCAGCGCTCAATACAAACATATCAAACACATTGCTTGAGCTGGATATTGGCTTCCAGGAATGCTGAGCACTTGTAAACAGGAGTCAGGTTACGGTGGCTAATGAGGAAATGAGCTTTGGAGGTCTGAAAGTATGATGATGTCTGGCTACAGTATGACTTATTGATCTACTCCAGCTGCCCTCTTGGTTCGTTTCCGTGGAGACGTTTTAGGGGATGCCTTGTCTGTAAGAGAGGAAGTCATTATTAGCCACCTAGGTTGATAATTTTGCAGAGAAAATGAAAGAGAAAGAGAGCAGAATATGAAGACAATAGAGTAATATTTAAGCAGGAAGACAGTTGCAGGAAAGTGGTCAGTCTATATTGTACTTGTGAAACGAAACATACTCATGACATTGAGGGTTTCCTGAGGAATCCAGCTGATGTCCACATCGCTCATCACACCGGTGCCTCTCTCTATTTTCACTGGTATTCTCTTCTTCTGCACAACACAGGTTGAAAGACAACAACACATCTCACTTTCAATCCATTCTATCTATACGCCTGATTCAATCTCAATTCATTCATATTTAGAGGGATGATTTAAGAGGACTGAGAGGGGATGACATATCCCTTGTTAACAAGAGATATGTCGATTTTACAAAAGCAAGCACATCATATACTTGTCACAATTACCTAAATAAGTGGGAGCCTAAAGTGGGCCTATACATGTTTTTAAGTTGTACAGTCACTACAAAGGATGTTCACGAATAGGTCTAATCAATGATCTGTTATCTAAGCCTATTCTTGTGTGTGACATCAATCAATGTTATCAAGCTAAAACATGTGGTGTAACGTTTACTTAGGCCACATCTACATTAGTCCGAAACGAATCTGGAGGGAAACCGGTGATTATTTATTACCGGCCATACTGACTGGCTTCGAACACAGCTGTACATCTATACTAGTCCAACCATGTACCGTGCACTGCGCATGCGCGGGCCAGCGTACACAATGGCACATGCTAAGCAGGGGTGCCCAATACGTCGATCGCAATCGACCGGTCGATAGCCAAGGTAGCGTGTGGCCTAAGTAAACGGTAGCTCGCGCGTCACTGAAAAAAAAGGTTCCAAAAGATGATTAAACAGGACTCTACAGCAGGGGTGCCCACACTTTTTCGGCTTGGGAGCTACTTTCAAAATGATCAGGTCAAAAAGATCTACCTACATTTAAAAAATGCTATATATATATACAAGTTCCAATATTGTCCATGAGCTCTGGACTTAAGCTCAATTTCAGCCTGCAGTGTGAAAATCTAGTTCTCCACTGCAGAAGAGTTCAGGTGAAATAGTGCTGCAATTTTTTTTAAATCAACAAGTTGAGATAAAATGCAGACATTGTATTAATAGTTAATTTACACACACTCCATTATATGAGACCATACTCATACAGTAACCAAACGACGCTGCCTGTTTTTCATCCTAACACCACTGCTTTCAGCATGGTGTTTGTTTACGTCCGGACCTGCGTTACATCATAGAGGCTTGTCAAATCAGGGAAGGACAGTCTGTGTGATAAGGACCAATCACGCATCGGTTGGAACGAAGGACGACCCTACATGGTCCATACATGGTCCGTTGTCGCTACGTCTCCCAAGACGCCCAGGCATCCCAGCGTCTCAGGAAATAGCCGACTTCACACCTCGAGTTCGCCGGAGCAGAATGGACGATCAGGACAACCGATCATTAACACCTTCGGTTGGAATAGCAGACGCACTAATGTAGGTGTAGCCTTAGAATCGGTTGACATTAACCACATCACATAGCATCCTGTAGACATTTTGTGCTAGCTGGATTCAAGAGTCAAACTCTTTTGTCGAACTGTTTGAATCATTTACCAACCCTTGGATTAGGATCTGCAACCCCCACAAGAAGGTCTGCACCAAGTGAGATAAAGCAGTGTGGCTGATGAAAAATAAAAGTTTGGGACTGACCTACTGACTGATAGAGTGACTTATCCCAGCTGCTGGTTGCAGCTAATAAAGTGAGGGGAATACATTTACGTAGCAAAATACATTTTGGCTCGCCACCTTTTCCTTTGATAACTACTCACTGCCTTCTTCCAACGAGATAGTTCAACTCATATCAGATCAGTACCTTTTAACATGTGGATATATATGTTACCATGTAAAATACAGCAAGCTGATCAAAGACAAACACATACCGTCCTAGAATCCAGGACCTGGTATATTCCAAAGAGCACCAGGACCACCAGCCCAACCAGGAATATGTACATGAACATTCTGCAGACAACACAAAATTAATCCTTTCATCAGTGAACAGAAATGAAACAAAGAACAATGGGTTGTGTATCATATTCCATGATTTTTACAAATTGGTGACTCAGACCTTGACTTAAGTGCCACACAGTCATGTTTAAGTTGGTGAAGTTTAAGATGGCACCCCACTGCACTACCTTCCAGTTACTATTCACGAAATACGAGAAATCAACATCCTATGAATATTCTGGTATGTGATACAATCGTGACCGTAACCAGTATTTAGGAAATTAGTGAGTTGAGTATAAGTAGATACCAATAAGAAACTACCCTTTTCAGATAAAAACAATCTGGCAGTGATTTCTTACGGGCAAAAACTCAGAATAGCCTAAATGATTTCAAATTAAGCTAAGTATTGCGTTTCTACCACCGATTACATTCCAGGCAAACCTGAGATCTCACAGAACCTTGTGTGATCAAACGAGACTTCAGAGCAACACAGACATGGCGCCCATCATCAAACACTAGACAATATAGCAGCAGGCTAAGCTTCATCAAAATGTCACTCTGTAGTGTTTTGAACTTGAAGTCTGATCGCGTACCAGCTGACACAGCACGTCAAAATACCGAAGGCAACGTTGATTAAACGCGACCAGGCTAAAAGGATTGGCCGAGGCAATTGTCCAGCCGTGTTTGTGGAGTATATCTTCATCCCTCAACAACCAATGAGAACGAGCTGAGTCAGCTCGCTATCATTGGCTGCTGGGGGTTTTATCCCGATCTGGAATCTTAACTATCCAAGTGCGCTTCATAACTGGAGTGCTCTCTGATCTGATCCGACTTTCTATGATGGATTAGCCTCTTCCTGCCTGCCTGTCTGGCAATGATGCCTGCATCGTGCAGCAATGATAAGAGCCATTGTCAACGAACAAACTGATCTCTTTGTCTAAAGTCTTTACACCACCTTTCAAAAGATCTCATATCTGCTAAAATTATTTTGGAGCATTGGTTTTGTGAAGTTAGTGAATTGGCCAAAATCTTGATTTGCATGGCCTCGCCTACAAATAACTAATGTGAGCAGAATAATTAGATTCATATGACCATAACAGGAACTATGGCTTTATGTCTTTTGACTGGCACTGTTAAACACGCTTTCCGCTCATTGCCCATGGCAAGTGAATAAGCATGGCATCCTTGTTTGGTCATTTAGGTGATATAGCACGCCCTCTTCCATGAGCAAACCATTGATGAATCTGGGCCTCAGAATAAAACATCTATATTTACATAGAGTATACTTTCATGATAGGATATAACTTAGACGCTGCAGAAGAAATCCTTACGTTTCTCCATCCAGTCCCTCTTCTAACTCGGTGATGGTGACGGTCTGGTTGTAAATTGCAGTCTGGAATGCATTGCCCTGGAAACCAGATTAAAAAATGCCTTGAGCAACACATAGTTTAAAGAACTGCTCCTTGAAAACATATCACAATGACTGACTATAGACACATTTTACATTTCATAAATCATTCATTAATAGTGGAAACAATTAAAATATTATAATAAAATTGGGAAGAGAGTAATGGTAATGCTAACAATATGTATTGGGTTCTTGAAAATATACTGTATGAGGAGTCCCAATCAGTCCCAAAATAATAATGAGATGGTTGAATACAGGCACACAACACATTTAGCAGACAATTGCTTCTACATGTATTACTGGTGGCTCCCTAACCTATTTTGATTAATTGTTCATCTAAATGTGTGAAATTCTGACATTGTAGTTCAATAAATGTACACAATTAAAATGTTCTATATATTGCAAACCACTGGAATGAACAAGAGCCTATGTTACAAAGTGCCACCAAATACAGAAAGTCAAAGCTGATCTTATGGGCGGAGGTAAAACTCGTTTGCCCTGTACTTAGAAATCTTAGGTCAAGTGGGATGAGAGAGAAGTGGAATGGACTTCAACTACAGGATACTACACCCTGCCTCTAAAACATCAACTTAAATAGACAACCAGCGACAATTAGGGTAACTTGAATAGCTGAAAATGTGAAATATGTTTTGACTTTTTTCATTATATGATTTGTAGTTGAATATCAACCTGATTTCACAACAACTCATCTGTCTCAATTTGCTGGTTAACTTGTTGATAACCCAGTTCACATATCTCAACATGTAAATAGTTCTATATGGCCACAAAATCAAAAATGTTCTTACCTCACTGTCAAAATAGTTGAGGAGGATCACAAGACCGAACGGACGGCCAGCCATGGGTTGAGCTGGGATGAAGGAGTACTCGAAGGAGGCCTGTTTCTGTGGCTGCACTACAGTGTTCAGGGGCAAAGCTGTGAACTACACAACAAAGTATTCATATTATTACAAATATTTTTTTAAAATAGAAGTAGAGAATTCTTGAGCTAAACAAAGTCCGGTATTTATCATGTTTATGGGAAAATGTTTTAATGTCATGAGGTAGACAATCATACTCCAAAGTATTTAAAGTCATTTTTTTCTGTGATACAAACTAAATAAAAATTCAATTATTCTGCCGTTTTCTCTGATCTCTTCTAGGAAAGTGAGAGGAAAATGCAAAAATTCCATGTGATGTATCAAAATCAAATAAATAATAACAAACAACTGATCAAGCTTTTCATATCATATATTATTTAGACTAAATATTTAGGTTACATTTATGAGTTTGGAACTATATTTTCCATTCAAAATTGTTTTAATAGGGCCTTTTTTGCCTGCAAAGTGAATATCGATCATGCAATACTCTACAACAGGAGTTTATGGTGTCTGTCACTTTCACATTTATTTAGTTTTATTTCCACTTTGGTAAGTAGTATACAGTAGTTTTTCTTGAACTTAGACAAATCAAAGTCCAGGCGTGCAGAAACGTTTTACTTCAGAACCCAACTTACATTCTGAATGTAGAACTGGAAGTCCTGCGGGTAACGGAAGGAGGCCTCCAGTGACTGAACGGTGAAATCCTGACTCCCCTTGTTGGTAAAACCCACCAGGAACTTCACTATTTCATTGGCGGGAAACTCTGAATTGATGATAAAGATTCATAATACAAAAAACATCAGTTTAAAGATGACATGACACAGCTCATATGTAAAGCCTACACCCTAAGTCCCTTGTGCGGACCCCAGGAAGACTAGCTGTCATTAAATTGGCAGCTAATGGGGATCCTAATAAAACTAAACTAAACTAAACTAAGACATAAGAGCATCTCGGGATGTCATATTGAAAAACATGTTTTGCTTTTCTCTCAGCAATATTTGTTGCGACTTTAGGAGGTCGATGAATGAATGCCTAAGAGGAGCCAACCAACCTTCTCCAGTCACAAAGACGATGGTTGTGTCAGCATCAGGGTGAGAAGTTACATCAACAGCTTCAGAATCCTCGTCTAAGTCACCATCCGTTTCCTCCTGGGGAACACAAAAAACACCGAACCTTACCCGTCTGTGAGCAAAAGCTAAGCTAATTGGTTTGTTCTGCTGCAGTTTGATCAAAGAAGAACATACTGAGTTTATTATCTGATCTTCCTCAACAGACACCTCCTCTTCATCCTCATCCTCTTCCTCATCAGCCACAGAGTCTGGGCTGATGTCCTCAGCAGACTCGGAGTCCGCAGAAACGTGGCCTGGGTTGGTAAAGAGAAATTATTTAGTGCATTAGGGTTTCATTGTTTCCCATGAGAGGATTGGTTGCTGGTTTTGTATTAATAATGGGAATGAGTGAAGCTGTGAAAAACGGTGAAAACACTGTAAAATGACTCGTTATTCTCAGCAGAAAGGTTAATTGCGTATTGTCTTTTAGTGGAGCTGGAAGATCAAACACCAGTCAGAAATCATCCTTCTCTGAATAAATATTGGTGATAGCAAAGGGTATTTCGATCAGGAAATAAAATACATATAGCTTTTTTTTTTCATGGCTTTAATGCATGGCAATAGTGCTCAAATGTATTCCAATGCAATTCAAAATTCATCTATCAAAATGATTTGATAAATGAAGCCTATTTTTCACATAACTCTTCACAAATGGTCATCGTTACTAATTTCTTATCTTCTCATCCTGGCCAACAATTAATATAAGTGGAGTCTACAAATACAAAATATTAGTCATTTTAATAAATCAACTTCAAGCTAAGAATATAATCAGAAATCATGGTTGTCACAGCTTACAATGCACCATGAAGTTGCTAATATGAACATATTTGTTCAAATATTAAAATATTTATGAATCATGTCATATCACGCAGATTAGAGCTAGCCCCTCTGACACAATGATGTAACACTTTGCTGTCTTTGCTAGCTAGTATCACACTTATTAGCTGCTTATCCACCATTGGACTGAACAGATTTGCGGCCGCGTCGCGCCATGCATGTGTTTTGATGGAATTAGAGTAAGTGCTATACGAGCC
>CABFOT010117426.1:0-12492 GCA_900660305.1 Cetomimus sp. NI1144 | reverse complement strand
CATCCTTTGGGCCTGCCGGTATCTTGCAACAGCCTCCAGCGTCCCCCGGGATAACATATCCCAGATGGACTCCTTCTTCAGTCGGACGGCTTCCCTGACCACCGCAGTCCACCATGATGTTCGAGAGTTACCGCCCCTTGAGGCACAGACAACCCTATGACCACAGCTCCCAGCTGCAGCTTCAGCAATGGAAGCTTTGAACATCGACCACTCTGGCTCGATGCCCCCAGCCTCCACAGGGATGCCAGAAAAGCTCTTTGGAGGTGGACATTTTAATTTATTTATTTACTAGGGACAGTGCACATTAATCAACAAATCCGTTGCCACATCATTGTAAATGTGCCAGAGTTAGCGCTTGAGCTAATTGTCATCTGTAGTCCCTGTGCAGGCTGTTACAATGTGAACTGTGTCGTGTCATTAGAAACATCAACAAGCACAGCAAAATGACACAACCTGCAAAACATTACAGGACAATACAAGACAATCAAGTACAGCAAAATGATGAAACATTGCAATACAATACAAAACAAGACGATACACAAATCCATAACAAGTGAAAAATATAATTAAATACAAGTATGATTACCCGTGATCACATAATTGGTTTAGTTTGAATTGAAGGCCGCCTGGACAGAGGCCTCCTCCAGATGTTCCTAGTTCACCCGCACTATACGTTTGGGTTTCCCAGGTCTGTCCAGAGGCTTGCCCCACCATCTGACCCAACTCACCACCAGGTGGTGATCAGTTGACAGCTCTGCCACTCTCCTCACCCGAGTGTCCAAGATATACGGTCCGAAGATACGATAACAAAATTGATCATTGACCTTCGACCTAGGGTGCTCTGGTACCATGTACACTTATGAGCATCCCTTTACTTGAACATGGTGTTCATTATGGACAATCCATGACAGTCAGAGTTTTCCCTCACATCACCCTAAGGCGGGGTAAACACCAACATAACGGCGCTCAGCCGGGGGCTTGTGAGTATTCTCAAACCCGCCCGGCGCCTCACATGACCCCAGCGGTTCTCCCTGAAGGTGGTTGGCCTTCGGGGTGTAGGATAAATTTCTGCACGTCGTCCTTTTCCCAATTTGATTTTCCATTGTTGTCTTCATATTTTGTACAATTATATTATATTTCAGCTGTACTAGGAAGCAGATGATGACAAAGATGATTTTAGACATAACAGCCAAAGAAAGGCACAAATAACACAGTTGATCATCATCAACAATGTTGGCTGATATTTTGTATCTTCAAAGGGAAGGCAGATTGTATGAACACTAATTTCCTGTGGGGGATGAGGAGAAAACTAATTTGCTTCCCAGATTTCAACAGCATGCCGAGGTAAACATTAGGTGAAGTTCATATACTACTATCTAAGAAGTCCACCCAGAGTAAAGGGTCCAAGCGGTTCAGTGCTGGTGCTTGGTAACTGTCACTATAAGTGTTTTCAGTAGGAATATTGTCAGCATTATTCACCTAATGAGTCCGAGTACCAACAACAGCATTGTAATCATGCTAGTCAGTGTGGTAAATGTCAACAGAGTGGATCTGGAATGGTGTCTGAAACGTCATTAAGCTGGCGGCTTAGATGATCAATAACAAGCGATATGTCTGCAGTGTTGTTGAAATAGGTTAGCACTGACTCTTGTCTTCTAGAAGCTGAGTGGGACAAAAACATGGCAGAAAATAAACCCACACAGAGGGAGGTGTATCACCCTGCATGTGGACATCTTATCTAACACAACTGACAAACATGATATATATATATATGTTTTATAGGTAACAGACAACCTTGCTAGGGAGACATGGCGGTAATCTTTTGTGCAACATAGACTGGGTCTGTGTAAGAGCGGGTCGACTGTTCACTGATAGAATAGGATGTACTTGGCAGAGAGTCCATGGAAAGAGATGGAGCTGGGATTCAATTACAGCGTGCTGGGCGAAGCAGGACAGGGGCTTTAAAAAAAAGATAGTTCAGATACTGTATGGGATTTGAGAAGAAACCCATCCTCTGTCACAACTGCTGCTATCAATACTACAAGTGGTCATTCTGTACTTAACAGCTATCATGAAGGAGCGCAATTGAATAGGAATAAGATGTCTAAATATACTGTACCTTCCCCATAAAGTGTAGGTCATGTGCCTGTCGGTGTGTACGGGGAAGGCTGCTGTATCATTACTCATGAAAGAGGAATAATGATTTGATTTGTTAAATGTTTCTTCGCAAAATAAAACTTTAAATCGCAGATACTGCTCTTTTCTTTCGCTCGCGTAATGTGGTAATAGAAACATGCAAATGATCACTTAATTTTTCACGCCTTCAATTTCTCAAATTTGCTTTTAACACCAGTAAAACTGTTGATGAATGCATGATGCCTTGATGCCTTTGTTCAGCATACATTAAAATTAAATTAAAACCACAAGACAAATACTCTCTAACCAAGTCTGCACACTGCATCCCTCTAACGATTGGTTTGGTTCATGTATAAGTGCAATATAAATGTAGATGTTTGTCGTGTTGTTACAGGTCCAGACTGGGTTTAGACAAAGAGCAAGGGACGATCCACCTGGAGATCCGTGTGTCTGATGGACGTGAGTTATATCCCATGATGTCATGATGACATTTTGTCGTATCTCAAACACAGAAAATAATTGTAAATTGTGGAAATAAAGGAAAAAAGCTCATCATATTACTAAAGCATATAAAGTCCCTCCATTATCTCTCTAGTGTGCTATATGTGTTAGATTTAGCTGCTTCCAAGTATAGTTTATGGTACTCTCTACTGGAATGAGAACAGATGACAAATCAAAATGTGTTTTGTGCTCGTGCCAACGCTTTATTGTAATTTCTAAAGTTTAATCTTTAAAGTTTAACAGCTTTTTCATTGCACTTACCGGACCTCTCTTCCCCATCTGGTCTGGCCGCATGGAGACGTCCTATGATTAAGCTCATTCATTTATTTGAGGGCCAGCCTGCAACATGACTCGTTTCTTGGCCACAGTGCAGAGAGGGGCACTCCCACAAGCCTCCTGTGTTAGCGCCCTATCCCTGTAGACCAGCTCATTCGGCTGACGCTAACACATCGAGACATTTCTCTCTGCTTTATCTTCTCCTATAAGTTGGAATTGGCCTTCCAAAATGTTTCAGCATAGGTAATGCTAAACCTTGATTGAGGACTATTGAAGGTTTTTTGTTTTTGTTATATCTTTAGCACTAATTTCATGCTTATCTACAGGGTCACAGTACATAACGTGCAAACTGCAGAATTGCTCTGATGCAAACAAGGGCAAACCTTTCCCTGGATTTATCGTCCCCGATTCCCTGGTGGTTCAGGACGAGTACGTTTTCATCCAGGTGGGCTTTTACTGCGAGGTCTGGTGTCATTGAAAGGCAATTAAAAGCTGTATACTGCTGCATTGAAGTGCGTCTTAATATACAGTCCTGTTTCTCATTAACCGAAAGGAGCCATTATTCTGGAGAAGGAAGGCGTCAAATTAAAATCACAGTGTTGTGTATCATTATTAACATATATCCCATATTGCCTAACATCCTAATTAGTAGTAAACCCAGTCTCCCTTATCCATTGCCATTTAAAATGTTTGATACATGCTGCTGTACAATGCATGTTCACGATGAAGTTAATAGGGCTTTTGTCATGAAACGTGATGGATGGCAAACCACACTTTATTGCTTCTCCAGGTGCCGATGGGCGGTCAATCTGTCCATTATGTGTCCTATAAACGAAACGCTTTCTATCCAATGAAGCTTCCTAAGTACTCTCTGCCAAAGGTAAGCACACTGACCACATGCATGCTTGGTGTGTCGAACACAATGGAACAAGTGGCAGAACAGATGCAACCGTAGCTATAGTTGGCAACGTGTTGGTTTCATTGTGGTCTCAAGATGCTGACATAGGGTTTATGGTAATTCTTTTACAATTGATTTGAAGTAGGGCTGTTCCCAAAGCTCAAATAATTCTGATTATCTGATCGTCACACAGTTTACTGACTAATATGTTAAAATTGTTTCCCCACATTGAATTATGCAAAATGATCTACTTAGATCTCACATGAATCGCAGATTACTTATGTTTTAATCCACTGAGCTCTGCGCTGTATCAGCAATTTACTTAAAGATGAGATCTGTGATTGGGCAGCTATCAGTCTGTGCCAGAGCACCAAAGTGATTTTGTGAAGCAGAAAATGCGAGCGTTTGCATAATCTATTTGACACAAAAGAGCGTGCTGCACTGCGTCCCATCTACATGGTCCAGAGGTCAGAAAGGAGGTCCCGTAACAGAAGGACTCAGACTCAGCCTTGTTGTTCAAAGCACTCATTCAAATTACTACTCGTCTAAAAAGACAGCCAAGCCCTTATTGGTTGGTTTGTTGACTAATCCACAGAAAGGGTGCAGGCCTAATCCTGAGTAACCCACGTCTATCTACTCGTGAATTTCATCTCCAGGACTTGCAGATAATCAGCACGGATGATAACCAGGTGGTGGCAGCGATTCAGGACTGGCACCAGAATGACTCCCACAACCTGTACATGTCTGAGACCAGGGGGCTCCTCTTCACGTTGGTGCTGGAGAACGTTGTGAGCAGTGGAGGACCTGAGGGCAACGTCATGATAGACCTCTACGAGGTAGGCAGCAGCTGTGCTGTTGGGGTGGTGCTGTCATCTATTATAATAATAATAATAATAATAATTCTTTATTTGTATAGCACCTTTCATACAATTGTTGCAGCCCAAAGTGCTTCACAGCAGAGAATACATAAAGCAGCAAAAACATAGAATACATAAAAACAGAATCAAAGACATGTTATTCAGGCATTGCCAAGCTTCGTTGGACCAACAGGGAAAGAATCAACAACCAAAAACGTATATATTCTGGACTAGCTGAAGCCTTCTATGAGTGTACTTTGCTAAGAAGTCTTGGATGTCCTCACTTTAATGGGACAGATGGTGCTAGTTTAACACATCCATGGCTACACTGCATTGAGCTCTTTTGCATTTTGGGGTGTCTCATATCAAGTCCTGCCTGTTCTCTTTCTCTCCCTGAACTAAGCATTTAGCATTCTCAGTCTTGATTACCCACTCTTGGATACATACACAAGTGTAGGATATCCTACCACGTACAGCATATATCTATATACATATCTATAGGCAGGCCGAATAGCAGCCCTAACTTGGCCCAGGGACATATGGTATCTTTGTTGACAGATGTGCGTATGATGCAGTGACTGCACATGTATGTATCACTCTAGATTATCCTCATGTGCAGCCAGCAGTAAAAGCATCACATTGTTACAATCATACATCAACAATGATTACTCTTACTTCATTGATCACTATCTATAATGTTATGCCCATAAATATTCTGTTGCAATGGCTGAGCAGTAGATGATATGAAAAGATCACTCTTTCTTTGACGAAGAGTAGTGCACAATAAATAGAAGAGCATGTGATGTGTGCATCTCTCTGCTCGTAAATACAAAGATGTAGAAATGTATAAGGGCTGCACCATGTGTTGTTTTGATCCTACAGAGTCTGACAGATGGTCCAGGATAGTGCACCCTGTCAGAAAAAACACTTTCAGACGTCGCCTCCTCTCTAAACTAGGCCTTCATCTTTACTCAAGTTTGAATAATTAAAGGTTTATTGGTCACTGCTCTTTTTTCTTTTTTCCCTTCCCTCTCTTTGTCTCTCATTTCTGCAGGTAGCTGGGATTAAAGGGGTTTTCCTGTCAAATAAAGTCGTTGAGAACCAAGTGAAAACGTACATCACATACAACAAGGGGAGAGACTGGCGTCTTCTTCAGGCTCCTACAACCGATCTTCAGGGAAACAAGGTCTACTGTGAACAGGTAAGTGGACCACTGACAGGGGATAGTATTAGATATTTAGAAGCTCCTTATTCTGTATGATTAGAATCTGAATCAGATCATACAGTGATCTGATTGCTAATTATTTGCTAATTATTCTCAATATTCGTATTAAGCTTAGACAGAACCAGATGAGTGGGAGTTATCACATCAGGACAATTCAGAGTGTGTCAGGTAAACTGTCAATCACAGAAGAGATGTTCAAATGCTTTACTTCTAAAAGTTTTGACACTCATAATATTGTCCTATTTGGCAAACCCCACTCATCTGCTAATTCAAGCATGTTAACATTAACACAATAATATGTGGTAACACTTTATAATTACTGTCCTTAATAAATGGTGAATTTATTAATTTAATTATTATTCAAATTAGTTAAGTGTTTTATTGTTAGTCGTCAAATAATTTAGTATTGTTGCCTTTTAATAGTAGACTAAGGATTGGTAAATGTTATAAATCATTATATTAATGTAAAAATAATTGAACAGTTTATAATTTATACATTGTGTCATAACAGATGATAATAATGGTGTCCTGATTATGTAAATTAACCATTTATTAAGAGTTTTATTATCTTAGTAAATGTACATGATTATTGATCATTCATATGGATGACTTGTTGGCATTCCATAACATTACATTTTAGTTTCACATATTCAAATCCAAAACATTAAAATACCTTGTTATCAACTATTTCACAGTTATCAAGCTAACTTGGTGACCCTACTTATTGAAACAGACATACAAACTTTTATACCCTCATATTGTTAATGGAACAAATAAAATAAAGCTTCACGGCACTTCCTGCTCTGCATTTAGTTAGTCTGTACAAGTTTAACTGAATTTGCTAGGACTATCAAGACGATGTGTGTGTTACTGATTTAAGTTAACTAATGAAAAATTCACCATTTAATAGGGATTATAAAGTGCTACAGAATGTTTTTTTATACTTAAATATTTTATATGCATGTATTTTCTATAATAATATTTGACCACGGGCTGTATCACACCTAAGCCTGTCTTTTCTATGCCACTGTTCCTCAGCCCTACTGTTCGTTACATCTGCACCTCCATGTGTCTGAGAATCCTTATACCTCGGGAAATATTATCAGCAAAGATTCAGCTCCAGGAATTATAGTGGCATCAGGTGAGGAGAAGATCTGATTACTGCATTCATACCCTTTTATACTCTCACCCTTAACACAACTGAGATTGGTCTTCAATTGCACTTGAAATATACTTAATATACCCTCTGTATTCAGGTGTGGTTGGGCCTGAATTGACCAATTCCAATGTCAGTATTTTCATCACCTCCGATGCAGGGAACACGTGGAGAGAGGTAGAGCGCAATGACTACGAGACATGTGCATCTCTAATCTGTCATCAATCTGTCTATCATAGATTTTTTTTGTTGGATTGATTTCAATAAATCTGCCAGGAGAGTAACACTTTGATGAGTGATGCATTAAACATTGCTTGACACTATTGTTTGTTTATACATGAGATAATAGTCCATCCATCCATACTATCCATCATCGTCCTGCTTATCCGAGTTCGGGTCGCGAGGGCAGCAGTGTCAAGCAGAGAACCCCAGACTTCCTTTTCCCTGGCCACTTCGACTAGCTCTGACCGGGAGATCCCGAGGCAGCCCCAGGCCAGCATGGAGATATAATCTCTCCACCTGGTCCTCGGTCTGCCCCGGGGTCTCCTGCCAGCTGGACGTGCCTGGAAAACCTCCTTAAGGAGATAATAGTTATATACTGTAGATTTAGTTATCGGTAGTTTCCACCGATATAGTGTGTTGGTGAAAGTATTCATGTTCCTTATAATGTAACCAGTACATTCTTTATGTGGACTTACATTTGTCTCTAGTGTGTGACAGAGTGAACCTGGTCCTGTTTACAGGTTTTTGAGGAAGAGTACAGTGTGTTGTTCCTAAATCAAGGAGGAGCTCTGGTGGCCATCCGACACACACCTCTGCCCATTAGACACATTTGGTAAGGCTTTATCACATTATGTATCTTCAACTCAAAAAGTGAGATTATTTGCCTGCTACTGCTCTTCTAATGAATTCCCCTCCATTTATGGCCGGTCCTCCCTGTGATCCAACCATTGCTCCCTCCTCAGGCTGAGTTTTGATGAGGGCAGAAACTGGGATAAATATAGTTTCACCTCCTCTCCGCTCTATGTTGATGGGGTGTTGGGGGAGCCCGGAGAGGACACCCTCATTATGACGTAAGTCAATCAAAATCATCTTGTGTTTGGAGTTTGTTAATTACATTTTAATCTGATGGTCTAGAATTGATTGAAAATGTATATTGCTGAAATTAATGAAGAACATGGTTTTGCTGCCTTGTTATTTAGCTTGATGACAAAGTATTACGTTTATCCAATGTGATTTTGAAAGGGTGTCTTAAGCCCAATAGGTCTGAGATAAGCATGGCATCCTTCAGTTGAAGAGAAAGCATAAAAATCACCAAACAACAAGATAGATATTTTATTAATCCCCTTGGGGAAATTCAGGAATGGGTGGTGAGCGGGGACTCAACTAAGCGACCACCAATGTGTAGCACCCACCTGGGTGATGTACGGCAGCCATTATGGCTCCAGTTCACCATACATCGGCTGCAGAAGAGTTGAGGAATTAATGAGCCAATTAGATATCAAGGGGTGATTAGGTGGCCAAGATGTGATAGGTCTGAGTGGGGATTTAGCCAGGGCACCGGGGTTATCCCCTACTCTTTACGAAGAGTGCCGGAGAGGTCAGGACCTCGGTTTAACGTCTCATAGGTGTAGTGTACATTGCATTCTGACCTCTGACTGCTGGATGAAGCATTTCAGGGTCTTCCTCACCCCTCCTCAGCCTGCTCTTCATCACCTTCTCCTGTACTTCCTGCCCTGAATTTGGTGTGCTATCACACTTTGATCTGACAAGAACGCTGCCTGGGATTCGTTATAGGCCAAACTGCAGTGATCTCTTTGCCCCCCTTTCTCCAAACTCGCTAACCTCCAGGGATTTCCTGTCCCCCACTTTCTCAAAAGATGCCAAACCCTGATAAGCTCTGGCAATCATAAAACGTTATGGTTTTCTCACTCCTTGCCAACTTAAGGAGACACCCAGTCTCGAGAGATAGCAATATTGGGACATTGCCAGAAATATGTGAGCCCTTCATCACAATGCCATCAGACTTTGGAAATAGCTTCCTAATAAAATTGAATTGTATATTTATCGATTTGCATATCTCTATGACATTGTGTGATGTAGTTATTCAATTATTTAATATCTTTACATTCTTTAGGAATTGAACAGCTAGGTTTGGTACGCGTATAATCTGTGTATTCTACATAATCTAATAATTATTATAATCTAATAATTATATTATTAGATTGGTCATTTGTATTTTGTAGATTTGCAGGCCAGTTATATCTTTCTTGCATATTTAATGAGCTCCACTCTAGATGGCCACACCCACAAACACATCTAACACGCCCCTTTTTCCAACGGGATAAAAAAACAATGATACGCTTAGTTTAAGGAGTTCCACTTGTGCTTGCTACGCGTTGTATTCTGAAAGGATTGAAGGACCACATGTCTCTTAAGGCCTTGCCTTTAAAGACCAACTGACCACCATCACCTTCAAAAGCAGAAGAAAGGAGAACTTCATGCTGAAGTTCCTCCCATCTGCTCCGTCACCAGACACACACATCCTCTGCTGTGTGTGTGTCCCTCCTGCCTGCTCCTGCTGTGTGTCGAACCGCATGCAGACTCTTTGATCCAGCCTGGCTCGGCCGCAGACCTCATGCCAAGTGCACCCCGCACCTCCAGAAGACGACTTGCCGCACGCTGTGCACCCTCATCTGAGATGCACTCATGCTCCGTGCCAAAACGTTGAGCCCTCGAGCACCCTGCAAGCCTTGATCCGGTTCCGTCTGGCTGACTGTTCCCACCTCCGCTGAGCATAGCCCCGCTGTGAACCTCCAGCTGGCCCTCATCTGAGACGCAGACGTCGAGCCTTCCGGCATGCTGTGAACCCAACCCGCATCAGGACCAGAACCGCTCGCCAAGACCCGCAGCAACACTGCTCCACCCGAGCAGAGCGGACCCCAGCTCCGTTCTTCCAACCTTCATCAAGCTCCAAGGAGTCTGGTGATTATGGTCAATGCTCATTGGGCAAACACACATTCAACACTTAGAATCGTACATGACACATCCTTTCAGGAAGCTTTACATGTTATCACGACTCCCTGATTCAATAGTGACCAAACTGCCATTCACAGTCTTAACAGTATTGTTTAATGCATGAGTACTTGTCTGCCTGCGATGCTCGATTCCTTCGTTCCCCTCTGCTCTGCCTTCCCTGTCTATATGTAAATATGTATATCTGATCTAATTGATGTGCTTCAGTTAGTAATACATATATTCCTATGCATAAAGCCATCTCGTTTGTTCATTGTAAGACTTTAAATCCAAGTCATACCGATAGTTCATATCCTTCAGATTAAATCAATGAGACTGATTACTTAAACGAGACTAATATCAATAACTAAAATATGTCAGTAGATGGTGTCCGCTAATGAGGCTTAATCGTATTTATTTCTATTAGACATCCATTATTAGTTATTCCCCCCTTCACCCTACAAAGGAAGGACTCACAGGACAGATCCCCTGTCTCAATCCTGGAACGAACGTCTGGATTCAGATGGTTTCGAACCTAGGACGTTGTTATATACATGGTACAGGTCTAAGCCAGCGGGACAGCAATATACTGCATTTTCTACACTTTAATCACATGTTTTTCCAACTTCACTTGTCTGTGCAGAATATTTGGTCATTTCAGTCATCGTTCTGAGTGGCAGCTTGTCAAAATTGATTTCCGGTTCATCTTCAATCAACGGTGTACACCCCAAGATTATCTGACCTGGCAGTTATACAATGAAGTAAGGAGACCACACTGTTACTTGACTGTTGATAACATCAACATTCAGTTTAGTCTTTCAGTGAGCTCAAGTGACCTTAGTTGAGGCACTTACACAATGAGAACAAATCTAAAACAATCTGAAATGTTTATCATCGTATTGATGCATAATTCGTTACAGGATGAAGTGTG
Organism: Cetomimus sp. NI1144; assembly: GCA_900660305.1. NCBI lineage: Eukaryota > Metazoa > Chordata > Actinopteri > Beryciformes > Cetomimidae > Cetomimus > Cetomimus sp. NI1144. The sequence continues at coordinate 1,497 of CABFOT010117426.1, read as the reverse complement.
CATCATGGGAGTGAAGAGAATATTCTACAAACTGAAAGCAAATGCCAGATGTGTCAAGACCAGAGATCAGTCTATTTCCCAGATGTCAAACCCCTGCCCATGCTCTGAGGCAGACTTTGAGTGGTGAGTGCACTGCTGTGGAGCTATTCTCACGTCATTATATCCAAATCCAAACACTATCAATCTCCATAGGCAGAATTTGTGAAGTAAAACTGAGGCACAGCAAAAACACACAAAGAGTTATATTCCAATTGTTCTTTAGTTTTTTCTTTGGAAAAAAAAATCACAACCTTTTTATTATTTTGTCAGCATAGGATGTAAGTTATATGTGTTAAAATGTTTTGGTATAAGGCATCTCTATATTTACATCAAGTGTGCAGTACACTTAAATGCACGTTCATAATGACTAACACTAATTGCTGGCACAAAGCTCTGAGACATTTTTCTGTATATACGTTTTGATATTTGGTAATAAATCATAGCTAATCATTACAACATCCCAATGTGTCTTTCTCTGTACTTGAACAGTGACTATGGGTTTGAGAGGCAGAGTGATGGGAGCTGTTCTCCAGCATTCTGGTTCGATCCATCAACAGCGTCTAGAGACTGCATCACTGAGGACAGTTTCCTCAACACAACAGGGTATGCCAAGTGCATCTATTGACAAGGGAAAGGGGAATCGTTACATTATTATTAGACCCATTACCCATGAAAAGTTCTTAACCTTCAAAACTGATAAAAAAATTATAATCAAAGACGACAACCATGCTTGCAGATATCCATCCATCCATCCATCCATCTTCGCCTGCTTATCCAAGATCAGGTCACAGGGGCAGCAGTGTCAGCAGAGATCCCAAGACTTCTTTATCCCTGGCCACCTCGACTAGCTCTGGCTGGGGGAGGCTAGCATGGATTTATAATGTCTCCACCTGGTCCTCGTCTGCCCCGGGGTCTCATCCCAGCTGGATGTGCCTGGAGCACCTCCTTAAGGAGGTGACCAGGTGGCATCCTTACTAGATGCCCGAACCACCTCAACTGGCTCATTTCAACGTGAAGGAGCAGTGGCTGTACTCCGAGTCCCTCGCGGATAACTAAACCTCTCACCCTGTCCCTAAGAGAGAAGCCAGCTACCCTCCCGAGAAAACCCATTTCGGCCGCTTGTAACCGCAATCTCGTTCTTTCCAGACCATAGGTGAGGGTAGGATCGAGAGCTTTGTCTTGTGGCTCAGCTCTCTTCTTGTCACAACGGTGCGGTAAAGCGACTGCAAAACAATACCTGCTGCGCCGATGCTCTGGCCCATCTCCCGCTCCATTGTACGCTCACTTGTAAACAAGACCCGAGATACTTGAACTCCTTCACTTGGGGTAAGGACGCATTCCCCTCTCGGAGTGGACAATCCACCTGCTGAGAACCATGGCCTCAGATTTAAAGGTGCTGATCCTCATCCCAGCCTCTTCACACTCGGCTGCAAACCTGAGGCCATGGTTCTCAGCAGG
>CABFOT010117425.1:0-10276 GCA_900660305.1 Cetomimus sp. NI1144 | reverse complement strand
AGAGGAGAGGAGAGGAAAGGAGAGAGGGGAGAGGAAGGGGAGAGGAGAGAGAACACGAGAAGAGAGGAGAGGAGAGGAGAGGAAAGGAGAGGGAGGGGAGAGGGGGGGGGGGGGGGGGGGGGGGGGGGGGAAGGGGGGAGGAGAGGGGAGGAGAGAGAGGAGGGGGAGAGGAGAGAGAGAAGGAGAAGAGGGGAGGGGAGAGGAGAGGAGAGGGGAGAGGAGAGGAGAGGAAGGGGAGAGGAGAGAGAACATGAGAAGAGAGGAGGGGAGAGGAGAGGAGAGAGGAAGGGGAGAGGGGAAAGGAGAGGAGTCACGCTCCCTGGAGGAGCTGTTTGAAAGGAGGTCGGTGCACAGGCACAGACCTCTTTGGTTCAGCTGATGGATGAGCATCCGTGTGACCTCTGACCTCCAGTTAGTGTTCCTCATCAAACAAATACTAATAAGGATAAGCATAATTTACATCCTTCATCTTTTCCTAACCTCCATCATGTCTGAATGCAGCACCATGGAGGCCAGGTTCCGTTGTGCTCTCCTCCACCACAGCCCTGCTGCCAACTTCCTGTCTAGTGGCGCCATCTGCTGGTGGACTGGAGAAGACAACACGGCTGTGAGGTAAGTGTTTCAGATCTTCAAACCGAGCCAGCAGTCCAGTCCAGAGGGCACAGTGCCACCTGAATGATTCACCTGTAACACCATGGGCTGCGTGAGAAGGTGCACTTCTGTTTTTATCCATGCACACATTAACTCCTGGGATATTTTGGCTGTTTTTGCGTACTACTGAATTTGACTTTATATAGCACATAAACAAAATGTTTACCATACTAATGCTTGGTATCTTTTTTTTTTAAACAAACTGTTGCCAGATGTCAGAAAGACCTCTCTAATGCCTGAATCTAATTTAAGACCAGTTCGTTGAAGACCCTTTAACTCCCTGAAATGGCCAAATATGCCAATTTTCTGAGCATCTGGTGAAAGGGATTAACAGATGGGCAGAATGAGAAAAAGGACAGCAGGAAATAAACAGTTAGGAGACATGAAGTCCAGCTGGGTTGAGTGAAGCAGACAGCTGCAGACTGTCCCATTTGTACACAGTGGAGCAACGAGACCTCCAACTGGATTTCATACATCAAAACACTTTTGAATGTGACTTTTGACAGTGGTAACGCTATCCGGGCACGAGAAAACTCTTATCTTTGAGGTGAAACATGGATGCTGACTGACAGAGAGACGGGCAGACAGAGAGACAGACACACAGAGACAGCCTGACTCACAGACAGAAGCAGACAGACACAGAGACAGACCGTTTTCCTCCTTCTACAGGACACACCCGTCTCGCTGCAGGACCCTCCAGGACCAGGCGACCACATGCCTGATGCAGAGCCCCTACCACCTCCTAACGCTGCAGTCACTCAGACCAGAGCTAGGATTAGACAGATGTTCGGTCAGCAGTGGCGGATACAGAAAGTGGGTGATGGGTGGGCCTGGGAAAACCTGATGGGCCTGGGTGAAGCTCATCACCGCACATTTTTTTCAACAGGCTTAGATATTTACAATATAATGTGGGGACCCCTACACTTGATTAGATTTGTATTTTGCGATTGATAAGATAAAAAAAGCATAGAGATAAAGAGAATAACCACAAAAAAGAGGTGCAAGGTCGGTAAGAAACACAAAAGGGCTTCTACTCTTAACCAAAGGTGATGGATCCTTTGAGGTTGTGGCACCTCGACTGTGGAACTCCCTTCCACTGGACTGAAGATCTGTGATCTCTGGCAACATCACAGCCATGCCTGTCACCAAAATACAACACCCGAGATCACATAGGCCTATCTATGAGCCAGCCAACAGAACAGAAGCTGATCAAAACCAATATAGCATAACCTTCATTAGTGAACTGACAGGAAACCAACCACAAATTAAATAACCCAACAGCCTTGAGTTTATCACAACTCAGGACTTCGTGGCTCGCTCAGAGGCTGCAATCATAACCATAATGCCACGGCGGGCCCAGAGTACATTTTAAAAGCTAACCCGTATAGGACTACTTTATCAGTTGATCCCTGGGGCTGTTTTACCTTCATTGCCAGGGCCAGCAAATGTCTCATGATGATCCTGCAAGTGCGATTCCTCCTCATTGGACAAGTCTTTATCCAAACTATATAAATCTTCCAAATCCTGATGTGTTTATTAAGAAAATGGGTCAATGATGGCTGTTTAGCCATATAGCAGGCTGCTGCTTTAGGAAACTCAGACTTAATTGGCGCTGATGTAATGTTATTGTACCACTGCTCCAAACTCACTCGACGGCGAGGAGAGTTGGCCGCTGCACATTTGCATCAACTACTTTATGATAATCAATATCATAAAAAGGCTGTCTCAAAAGGACACTGACTGATTAGACAGCGAGGCAGCAGGTGCTGCCTACTGATTGGAAGCCAGTCTAAAACATTTCAGAGTGGGGACATGTCTCAACGTGTTTCCTATAAAGCCCTGCACCTCCAACAAATGTGTGTATCTAGGTCTGTATGCATGCTTTGATCAACTACTGCATGGCAGCTTTGAGCTAAAAGTTATTTAATTAAAGAAAGATGTCTCACTCCTCGGCTAAATCCATCACCAACGTCGATATTGTGCATGTGCAAATCTCTGCAATCTAAATGAGTGGGCAAGCTGTCAAGCTAGGTGGGCACAGGCCCACCCAGGCCCACCCATAGATCCGCCCCTGTTAGAACATAAAGAGGACATGACTGATCTGGTAATGGTTAATCTGCAGTGTTTGCAGGAATGAATGGCTAGCAAGTGAATTAATAATTTGGACACAAACTGGTTAATGTGCAACCAAGGAATCTTGATGTGAACCTTTAGCCTCCACTTTCGTCGCAACCACTGTGACCACAGCAGTGGATTAGGAATTACAGAGCCCTTAAACCCTCCACGAGCCCTGGAGAATTCTCAGCTGGGCACACTTACATTTTCCACCTTTTCCCCAAATATGTGGGGATTTCAGTCCACGACATTGCTGAAATGATCACATATTGATGATGGAGTCAAGAATCGGATCAAAAAATGAAAAACCGTGGTCGAAGGTAAGCAACACTTTAGCATATTACTTGGAGCTTAACAGTAACACCAGGTTGCTTGTATTAACAATCCATACCACCATTCCCTGGCAGGGATTGTGTGAACTCTAAAGTGAAGCCTAGTATAATAATTGAATCCCTGTATAGAAAATAGAGAGAGTCAAAAGAAGCCATTAACATTTGCAGATAACGTGACTGACTTCTAATGTAGAGGATGTCAATATCTGTCAGGTTAGCATAGCTTAATGTTATGCCGAGCCACTATTTATTTTACTCATCTTATCTTACTGTAGCCCATATGTCTTACAGGTTCAAAATGAGCAACACGTACAATTTACCGGAGAGAGGTAGCAGGAGCGCTACATGGTGTCCTTAAACCACCGGTGCTCAAGGAAGGGAAAATAGTTTAGAAAAGAAAGGAAATGTAACCACAAAAAAAAAAAAAAAAAAAAAAAAAAATCCAGGTCCAGGCGCTTAGGGTAGTTTGTAAAGTAAAGGCCTTTAATGGCAACTCCCCCCAACGCATGTCGGCTTGCGCCTTCTTCAGGGTGTGGGTATACAATTTTACTGGGACTAAGGATTAACATCCAACACTATTAAACGCCCGAACTGTTCTGTGAAAAGACTATCTGTGTATCATATCAAAAAGAGCAAATCACTATGGACACAGTGTGTTAATACATCACAGTCAACACATGCATGTAAACCCAAGCTGCCCCCTCACCAAGCTAGATCAAAGCCCAGAGCTGCAAACCTTCAAGCTTCCCTGCGTGTGTGTGTGTGTGTGTGTGTGTGTGTGTGTGTGGGTACAGAATGAGAGCTTTAGCCACAAGAAAGCCTCTGAATCCTTTCCAACACCACTCAGAGCTCCTCCAGTCTGGGTCCCTCATCTGCTAGTTACAGCAGTTGTGAAATGAATAACTGGTGTCGAGTGGCCTCGTAAAGCCCGCTGTGCAGCCGAGGGCTCAGTCAAATATTAACAGGACTCACAGTCCGGATACTTAAAGCAGCATCAGTACCTGCAGTCAGGCTTGAGTCCATTCTGAGCCCAGCGTTCGTGGATGCTTTGAGTTTGTGATGGATACAGAAATCTGTTTCTCCCTCCCCCTGGGGAAATATTCAACTTCACAAAGCCTAGTGGTCGAGGCAAAAAGAAAATCCATGTTAATGCGACCGCTGTCTTCTTTGAGGGATTTGTGAAACAGAGTGAGGAAAGGGTATTGGGAATATGGAGACAGGAAATTGCAGGTGTGTTCAAACCTGGGTGGAGAGTCAAACACACCCAACCCTCTCTGCCACACACTCACACACTCAAGCCTGCACCTGGGGAAAGAGCAGTCGACACTTTATCATTCCTATTACACACAGACATCGTTGTAATAATCGACCTCCACCACTTTCAGGAGACATCCTCGCCTTCCTATCTCACACACCTGCACAAGGTAAGATCCATTCCTGCAGTAAGTTGTGACATATTGGACTAGGTCATTTTCAGTTTGTCTATCTGTTTTCTTTTAAGACTTTAATTAATTTTTTTCTCCCTTTTTTTTTTAACTGACTTTACATGGTGTCCACTCTTAAATGAATGAACGGAGCGCAGAGCATTTAATGTGAGCTGTAGATGAATTCATTAGGATGTATATACGGTATTAACAAAGCTCATTGTGCATGTTGAGTCTACTATACCACATAGTCTTTCCTGCCAGAGTAATGGAAGGGTGGGAGAGAACCGCTGATGTTGTGCCCTCAATTTACCTTTTCAGGAAGTATTTGCTCAAGCTTTTTTTTTTTACCTCTCAATTTTGCCCCCTATTCATTTTAACCACACACCAACTCTTTTGTATCGACACTCTGCAACTCACTCGTCGCCAAAGTACACACAATCACACCAGGGACTTGCCACTACAGCCACGGCCCTCAGCTGGTGGCTACTAAGCAGCACTGTTCAGCCGGTCTCTCCGTTTATCTGGGGATCTGACCTGGCAGATGTCTGATCATAAAGTCTGGTTTCCTGCCACCAGCTCTTTCATCATGACTGGTTTTTACATAAGTTCAGTATATGATCTTGCTTTTTAAATATTGATTTTGTTTTTAGGTCAGCTACACAGTGTTGTGATTTTTGTTTCATAGTTGCATCGATAGTAGGTTATGTCATTCAGTGTCTGATGCATTGAGGGATATGTTGATGTGTTGAACAGGCATGCCGGTGGGGTGTGGCTGCTTCTCTGCCCGCATGACAAAAGATATTGGTGGTATGATACGTAGGGAAGAATGAACATCTATTATTTCAACATTGTTACTAAGGGAAATGTTATTGAGTATTGGTCCCTACATTTGTGGGGAAATAATCATTTCAATATTAAAGATAGGAAATTGTCAAATGATCCCTGTCTCTGCCTATGTCTCTGTCTGCCTCTGCCTCTGTCTCTGCCGATGTCCCTGTCTCTGCCTCTGTCTCTGTCTCTGCCTCTGTCTCGCTCTCTGTCTCTGTCTCTGTCCTCCTCAGCCTCACACACAGACACCAGACTGCAATCAGATTTGCCAGCTTAGACCAAGCCCTGTTATTGTAGTTGAGACTTGGCGTTTTTGTATTTGCTCTGTGTGTGTGTGTCAGCTCCTTATCTGACTATGCGAGTATGATATTAATGAAGGGTGTGGTTAACATCCTGGTAGAGAGTAGGGCTCACACCTCACACTCCCATCAGTCAACTGTTGTGGCAGCCATAGTCCTTACACTTACTTCTATACCTTTTATGAATAAAAGAATATGAACTTTAAGACATTATACCATATACTTACCGTGTTACTCTATAATGTGTTGTACCTTTTCAATCTATCAGCTCCCCTAGAGAATTACTGTGACCGCAAATTAGACTGCCATTGAACTATCCATGATGCATGTGTGCATGGATCCTGCACTTGCGCCCAGGGGAGCATCCCAGCGAGCCCCATACAGCATTTCACCACTAAGCTTAGTATATTGTTTGCCCAGCCCCGTGATACACTGTATTTGCTTATCAGTGCAGTTGTATCTGATGCCAAGAGTCAAGAGGCAGTCAAGCACCACTCACTGCAGGACTCGAGCGTTGCCATGGCAGCGCGCCGACTCTCATTAGTGGGTTTTCGAGGTGTCTCGCTGTCAGAGAGAGAGACGATCTTTTGAAATGGTCCGCTTGTCATTGCAGAGCCATCTGTTGCCAATGAAAAGATGCATAACTCATGAAGCGGAGAGACGAGGAGAGTCTTGGTCTCACAAATCTACTGCACACAATATTCACCCGCTGAGATGCTTTGCAGGAGTTCACATTGAATTAGATGTGTCTTCGAATGTGCTATGAAAGGTTTTGATAATGGATGAGCGTGATACCGAGACCAAATACAAATACAGATATTGTGCGTCAGCATCAATGAGATTATGTATTGTATACCTGTCATTTTTATGGTTTACTCGCTGCCCTTGGTCATGTAATGTTTTTTCTTAAATATATATCTCACCAACTTGAATGTCTTTTATGTACCACACCATATGAATCAGATATCTGTGCATTCGGCATATTTCCTCATACACAGCGAGAAATAACACACAGAAATGTCACAGTTACTTGCCTTTACGTGTGCGTGTGTGTGTCTCAGTTTAGCAGGATGGCTGATGAAAGTCAAGATGCGTTTAAAAGAGTCAGCCGAAAGCCAGGCCTGCAGATATGGACCATCAATGTGAGTCAGCCTCAAAACAAACGGCATACACTCCACATTGCCTGTGTGTGTGTGTGCTTGTGTGAATATTTTAATTGGTCACCCTGCATTAAGTTTGATTTGTGGATGTTTTATTTCCCTTTAAGTGGCTTTCAGATGCTTTTGTTTGGTGTTGTTTTCCTCCTCAGCACATGGAGATGGTGCCTGTCCCAGCCAAAGGGTTTGGCAACTTCTTCGAGGGAGACTGCTACATTGTGCTTTATGTGAGTTCAACACGAGGTGATTTCCCGAGGGGCTGGGCTGGTGTCGATGCTTAACATCAATGAAGGCATGTGATTCATGCATGCTTGTGTGCAGTACTGGAAAGAGTACTGGAATGTCCTACTCAAATAGAAGGAGTGTTACTTTGCTGATATTTAACTTTAGTAGAAGTCAAAGTGCTGGTGTAAAAATCTATTTAAGTAAAAGTACTAAGTAGCTCATTTAAAATGTACTCGGAGTAAAATTTACAACGGTACTTTTTGCGAAAGAGAACGTTGTTAAATGAGCTCTTTCACATGCAATTGTAAAAAGATGCGCTTCCTTTTGATTGGAATATTTGAAAATTACAAAATAAAGTGCACAAACAAACTAAAGACGGTAACCGATGTGATTTACAATGTAGCTGTGCAATTTTTTAGTAAAACATTTGTAAAAGTAAAATTACTGACTTTAAAAATGACCCCCAAAAAATACAAGTGCACAAATAGCTACTCAATTTGAGTAATGTGAGTAAATGTAATTAGTTACTTCCACCTTTGTAGTAGTAGTAGTAGTAGTAGTAGTAGTAGTAGTAGTATTTATTTATTTAAGTCTCACTCCATGTATACACATAAAAACATATATAAATATAGAATCATTAAAAACACAATATACATACACAGATCATTCAAAAGAATTATGAGAGACTACCTTAATAAAAAGCTGTATAAAAAAATATACATGATACGACAAGGTTTACTTAAAATAGGAACTAAAATTCTTGAATTATTGTGTGTGCATATTTTTAAAATAACTTTCAGGGTGTGGGCCGTTTTATTGACAAGATCATTGCTCAATAAATACAAAAATGTATCTGAATCATTTAAAAATGTAAAAATGTGGTCTTGATAAGAAGCAAACTCGAACAATGTTTCTCTTTCTGCTAGGTATAAAGGGCAGGACATATATAGGTATATACAAAAGTAACCATAAAACAATTGTATGTGGACTGGCTATCGTTTAAAAAGCCAATACATATAATAAATATATCAAAACGGGAATTAGTTTTAATACTTTTCAGCAATCTTCTCTTGTTTGAAGGCGCTGTCCCCACTGCTTGATAGAAGGCCTTTCTAGATTAAAATATCAGTTGACGTACATGTTCATAAGGTGTTGACAGCAGTAAAAACATTAAATTTTTGGGGTGTTGCACTAATTGCAAGCTTTGAGTGTACAGCTTTTTACCCCAGAGATGTAGTGCATCTTTCACACAACCACTTTGAAACCTTTTAAGCCTTGTGTATTTTTTATTTTCTCATTGCATCTCACTTCTGTTTCTTTTCCACCCTCTTGCTTTATGGCTCTCCTTACACGAACCTGACCTAACATTACCTGTATACTCTCTGATACATGAGTGATGCAAAGGTAACACATGTTCACAGAGAGAGGTTTTAGTGCCCAAAGCCATTTTCTAAAGGGCACCAGTCTCACTGCACGTTGTTAACAATACGAAATGTCTCCACAGAGACAGCTTTTTTTCCAATCAGTTTGGGGAGCCTAATCGAACTCTGTCTCTCTCACCATCTTTCCTAGCCATAATGTTCCAGATCTAGGCTACCACTTCCCATTTCTAGCACTCTGTCTCCATCCTGCTCTATTGCTCAAGGCTCTTTTGTGAGAGGGGATATAGTTCTCGTGTGGGTCGAGAGAAGGATAAATCGGTTTCTTGTCATTCATAAGAGCCTAGTTGCAATTCTGATGCACTACTACATTAGCTATGATGTCCCACTTTAATGTCAAAGCATGACTTACATTTCCTTTCAATCAGTTGGAAATGCATGAACTGACTGTCACAGAGAGATGTATTGTGACATGAAATAGAACAATGGATGAGTCAAGTAACACGCTATCTGAGAAATGTGAATTGGCATCAATACAATTAAATATAACCTAACTAAGTCAGTCAACCGACGTGAAGTGTGTTGATGGACTATATTGAATATTTGTATACATCCTAGCAATTTGTATTTTTAAACACGCTAATCATATTGAGTAAATGAGAAGCACATATAGTTTCTGTTCCAGCTACATGTTCCCAGTCAGATGTCTTAATATCTCTACAGAGATAACAAGCCTTAGCTTTTTGAAGTGTCGGTTCATATATATTGCAGAAGCCACAGGGTATTCTAGCATGATGATGATTGTATCAATACACCGGTGATTTTGTTAGCAGCATTTTGCCATCCACCTGCTTTGGTTGACTTCCCGCTCAGGTGGTTATACTGTATAAGGTGGGCTAAAGATTAATTACAGTGTTAAAACATTTGTTATGTCATTGACCGGGACGGTGTTTGACCCATTTGTCAAAGAAGCCACTGGGAGGAGTTAGGCTTCTTTAAATTATATTACACTCCTCTCTCACTTTGTTTACAATATCTATCCATCCGAACATCCTTCCGTCTACATGTTTTATTGGGTTTTGTTTCGCCTCTTTCAGGCATCGGATGTCTGTCTCATCTGCCAAAGCTCTCTGTTACTATATCAGCTATGACAATTTTCAACCATCCCACCATTAGAGGAAATATTTACCATTAAAATAACAGCAATAACCTCCATTCTCAAATCTTTACTAGAGAAAGCACCAGGCCATGACTGATTATAATCGGAAGGCTCCTGTTTTGATCCCAAGCTACTCTAGAGATAGTTTGTGAAAGTGTCCTTGAGCAAGATGCTAAATCCCTAAACCCCTGACCGCTCTTGATTAACAGGTAGCACCTTGCATGGTAGCGCTCCTCCATCAGTGTATGAATATGTGTGTGGGAATGGATGAATGTTAGACATGTAGTGTAAAGTGCTTTGAGTGGGCCAAGTGACTAGAAAAGTGCTGTATAAATACAGTCCATTTACCATTTAACTGTTGGAGGCCAATTGGTTTTAAAGGATTATGTGGAGCTGACTCTTTCCACTAGAAGCGTCTATATCTGGGGTCACTATTAGGCGGACCGCGGTCCGGATCCGGACCCAGAAGCCATCCTATCCGGACCCGGACCAAACCCACAAAAGTATTGAGAATTAATTACGTTTTGACGGAGTGTTTCTATTTTAACCGGCGCTGCTTTTCTAGCCTTTACGGTACTGGTTCATTATCTCACGTGACGCTGCTTAGCCAATCAAACCGGTGCATTCCGAGTCAGCATGGGCCAGTGTGACAGACTGACAGACTGTCACGATCTGGTAGTTGGGTTGTGTCATATTCTGTTGTT
>CABFOT010117373.1:0-10000 GCA_900660305.1 Cetomimus sp. NI1144 | reverse complement strand
GGCGTTTCTGCTCCACCTGGCCCTTGAGGGCCCGAACCTTCTTCAGCCGGCCTTCCTGGTTCTCCACGTTCTCCCGAAGGCGCTGCAGCTTCTCCTGCTCAGAGGCCTGCTGCTGCTGACGCTGCTCCTGCTGCTTCAGGTAGCGGAGCCGCTGCTCCTGGTGAGACGCGAGAGGGGACACGGGGTGGGGGGGGGAGAAGCAGATGGCAGGGGTCAGGGATGTAACTTTCATTTACAAGTTATTCAGGGATGATTATGCATGCTCTTTTTCTACATCCCTACACTTCCCACCTGGGCTCTGCTAAGTACAACCACTGTCTTCTCCTGTTGGTCACTGTGCAGCTGCACAGGAGAAACTGGGGGGTATGTGTCTTGACTATGATAGTTGTTGAGTGAGTAGATCTTCTCTCATTCACTCTCCACATCCAGTTTTAGTCCAAGAATGCAAAACTGAAACCTTCGTCACAAGACCACTTCTCTAACCTCGAGGCTACTGTCGATGTTCATAATAATGGGAGGGAAAAAGAAAGCACCTCAATACATTTGGAATAAATCCTAAAACAACAACACATTCCTGACATAGTTGTTCATATATACTGACAGGAGGAAAGAGAAGAAGATGGCAGGTAGGCTATGCTGCTGCAGTGCTGCTGATTGTATGTAAGTCGCTTTGGATAAAAGCCTCTGCTAAAAGCCATAATATAATGTAATGTTGTTGGATGGACACATAAAGGAACCGACAGAGGAGAGTAAAGTGAAGTCCTGACAGATGAGGGTAATGTAAAGGTGAAGTCCTGACAGATGAGGGTAATGTAAAGGTAAAGTCCTGACAGATGAGGGTAATGTAAAGGTGAAGTCCTGACAGATGAGGGTAATGTAAAGGTAAAGTCCTGACAGATGAGGGTAATGTAAAGGTAAAGTCCTGACAGATGAGGGTAATGTAAAGGTAAAGTCCCGACAGATGAGGGTAATGTAAAGGTGAAGTCCCGACAGATGAGGTTAACCCTACGGTCACACCGGGAGATACAAAATGACGATGAGCGACAGATGCCATTCATTGTTTAAGGAGCCGGCGACACGGAGCAACAAAGATACAAAGTGTCAAAAGTTCAACCGAGTTTAACTTTATGCAAATGAGCGGTTTTGTTGCTCGGGATTCGACCAATCGCTGATCAGGACTTGACGCTCTCCCCGCTAGCGAGGGCTCCCGGCTTTGTTTTCACAGGGTTGAGATGAAGGATAAGCTAGTAACGGAGTAGAAGCTTATTACTGCTGCCTCCGGTGTCCCAGATTAGACACGTCCCTGTTAGTTTACAACTAGGTCTTTTCCATCACGGGGCTCCACAGTCACATTGCTGCCTCCAAAAGCACATAAATACATTTTTAATATAGAGGTTACAGAGCTGAAATAAATAGCTGGCTCAACACTGCATGTAGCGTTATACACATATATATTGTCAGAAAGTGATTTGAGCGGACAGATCATGTAAAAACAGATTAAACAGCACAACAACTGCAGCACCCTCCATGTTGAATGTCCCCACTGCCGGGTCATCTCTTCATGCTGTGTGAAGGACACGACCCCTGGCGACAGCAGGCGACAGATACAAAGCTACAAAGATACCGTACGGTATGCACCTACTCACCCAGGCTGTTAGTCAACTTGCCTGGTTAAAAAAGGGGGCGAGAGAAACCATTGTGTGCAGCTCAAAGGTATTAAATCATTCAAAATCAACCGAGAGTCTTGAACTAGCACACAGGTTCCCCGACGAGTACAATACAGCCTTTATCCAGCACCGCTCCAGGTGGTGTGTGTTGATGCCTGTTTGTTTGCTTAACTGGTGTAGATGACTGCTTAAGATTACATTCCTCGGCTTGCTATTTTATTCTCAAGCGTCCACATTAGCAATGTTTGGATCAGTGCACAGCTCAGCTTGAGAGGCTAAAGGACACAAACCAGGTGCACGCTGTGGGTTATATTCAAGGAGGAAGAGGGAGAGGGAGAGAAAGATTGCTCTCCATGAAGAAATGTTAATAGACAAAAAGTGGAACGAGATTTTAAAATAATCTAAATACATCCGGATCAGCAAAATGGAAACATTTTACGGTCACTCAGCTAAAGCACAAAAAAGGGCAATGGGGGAAACATTTTCAGAAAAAGCCTGAATTATATCCCGCCTGTTTTTATGTCAACTCTTTCTTGCCATTGCCAATCAATCCTGAGCGCAGTGAAAAATAAATCCTGAGTTTAGCAGGAGAATCGAGATCTCCAGTGCAGTGACCACCCAAGGCTGCCAGTTCTCCCAGTGACGGTAATCTTCATTTCCAGAAGTGCGCTGGTTCTGCCTCAATACCTTTGTTGTGTGTACCATGCCCCCCATCACCCCCTTTAATCTTCCTCTCTCCTCTACTGCTTTGTAGTTTCATCTCAATCTCCTTTAACCCCTTCCTCTCTCTTGCATCCACCCATCTCTCTGCCAACCCCATCTCCTCTTTCATCTGGCTCTTTTTCTCTCTGTACCTTGGAAGCAAGTAGTTGCTGTTGAGCGTCTATCTGCTGCTGCTGTCTGGCAGCCATCTCCTGCAGCTCGGCCAGGGTCATGTCCATACGGGGTGCTGCTACCTGGGCAGAGATGGACAAAGAGAGTGGGCATGAACACACATGTACACACCAATGCATCCTTGTATTGTTTAAGTTTATTTGTATAGCACATTTCATACACAAGTGCAATTCAAAGTGCATTACATGGGAAGGCGTTTAAAAGGCATTAAAAGGCATAAAAATAAACAAAGAACAGAGGAAATAAAATACAAATGTAAAAGGCATAAGAAAAATATTCTTTTTTAAATAAAATCAAGTGCAATTATTATGGTTAATTTTTAATAGTCTGTGGGCCAATCCCAAAATTTCACTTATCAGTACCACTCAAGGTGGCAAATTCTAATCACATTTTTTGAAAAGGTACAAACCCATAGATGATATTTTGGTAGGATAACTTTTGCCAAGTGGTAGCTTTGTCACAGTTATCAGCACATTAATTTAACCACCCCCTACAATAAACTGGATTGTAGTTGCTGGTGCATATCCTAATTTAGGCTCAATTTCAGGACCTTTACTTGTGTTTTATGATGCATTTTAAAGGGTAGATTCTTAGCTTTCATTTAAGCCCAGATGTGCGTCTGTTTAATAAATATAGAGGTCACATGGGATCTTCAAAGTGTCAACAGCATTCATTTTTCCACCATTTTCGCCTATAGTCTTTATTAGAGCATTGAGACATGTAGGAACTTCAAAGACACAAATACTCACAGGACTGTAATGATTCAGGAAATGTATAATCTTCCCATAGTACCGCAGCATGAGGGGTGATTGTGGAACTTAAAGTAGAACATGGACCCGGGACAGAATCTTCACTATTTGGTACCAACCAAGGTGGCAAATTATAGTTTGGTATTTTGAGAAAGTCTATATCTTCAAATGATATTTCAAGTTGATAAACCTTCCGAAGTGGTTGTGGGAGGTTGAGGGGGAAAAGGTGGAGACGAACCAATCTAGGACCGCGCCATTAAGTCCAAACCAGTTTTCCAGTTTGTCTATCAGTATTGTGTGGTCTACAGTTTCGAACGCAGCGTGAAGATCCAGATACAGGTTGAGGGAATTCTATTGACAAATAACACAATATTAAGTGCCATAATACTCATTTGAAACCCAGCGTAAGGAAAACTATTCTTTGTATAACTGCATTTAAAACAACCAGGTACATGTCCTCATTCTACGTCACAGAAGAACATGGAATTTCTTTGCATGTCAAGTGACATACGAGTAACTGAACTGGTTTTTGTTATCCTCTCCCTTGCTTCTATACTTTAAACTTTTTTTCACTGTGCAAATAAAACTTTTGATGAAATAGTAATATGATAGATGTGTATTTTCTTTTTGTATTTTCATTTTTTTTGTATGATCTGTATTAATTTTTTTTAAATATTGAGCACCAAACTAGTATAAACCGCATTTAAAAATGGATACATACTATTGACTGTTCTTCATACTACTGAAAAAGAAGCTATATGAACTCACCCCGTTCTCCAGCCGTCTGTCCGGCGGGCCCTTCACCCCGTTTCTCCTGGGCTCCGAGCCTCTCGACCCTCCTGAATAACCGACGACACCAAACAAGACCCAGTCAGACATCACACACTGCTGCAGAGCTGCATCAAAGGTGACGGCCTCCATTTATTCCAAATTGAGAAACGCTCAGTAAAACTGTTTGCCTTGACAGACAACTGTGAAAAATGACAGGAACTCTTCTTCACTCGCTCTCTATCCCTCTGACCAACAGCCGTACACACTTAGGTGCATGCCTTTCTCCAGGCTATAGGTCATTGGAAGGTTAGGTAAACTCAGACTGGCTAGTGATGACTGAGCTAAGCCCCTTCAGGAAACAAGAGGCTGTGTAACAGGATTTAACCTGATACACAACGTTCTGTGGGCCGGTCCCGTGCATGTGTCTGTGTACAGGAGAGCACATATGATCCATCCATGTTATTGGTGTTTGACAGGGGGTCTTAGGGAGCTGGCGAACCAGATCCCATCCTTAAATCGTTGGCCCATGACCAAAGCCTGTTAGCTTATATAACGGTTTTGGATGACCCTTGACATGTTTATGTTAAATACACAGACTGCCATAGTGTCAGCAAGGGAGACAAGACCATGCCAACACCTCCAAAAGAGACATACAGTATGAAAACACGTTGCTAGCCCCATACAGTAAATAAACATCTTCCCAGCTTAATAAGAATAAGCCAACGGCTGTGTTACAGACTGAGCTGAGCTAACAGTGTAGAGAAAACAACAGCAGGCTAAGATAACAGGAAGGGAAAACAGCCATCTAATCCCTGTGCCAGACTCAAGCTGCAAGGGGTAAGAGGGCTTAGTTACGCAACTGGGATCTGAGAGGATGGTGCGCAACCAAAACACTAGAGTTTTCTGTGTTCCTAAGAAAACGCAAAAGTAACAGGCTTATGACGGCGTGACCCGGTTGACAACCGACATAAGGGCTAAATAAGGCTTGTCCAGGGATTTGAAGCCGGCTAATATAAATCCATGCCTGGATCAAGGGAGTCTAAGAATAAAAGAGGTGTCTGTCTGTCTTTCTGTGTGTGTGTGTGTGTGTGTGTGTGTGTGTAGGTACATAAAGGTGAACGCTCACCTGACTCCCGGCTCGGGGCTCGGTCGTGACGCAGGAAGAAGCGCACCTCCGCCCTGTGCTGCCCCCATCGCTGGAGCACATCCAGCATCCTCTCGCCCTCACCGACAGGTCGCTCTGCAGATAGAGCACATAACACCAGGTCAGCGTTAGAGCAGGAGGTGAAAACACACAGACATGGACTCGGTGCATGTGCAAGTACACAAGGCAAGAGAGGGAGAAACAAACCACAAAGTAAATAATCATGTTCAGCGTGTCAGGATTAAAAACACTTGACAATATGAATGAAGGTGGTGTGTGTGGTGCTTGTTTTGTGAATCCTGTCCACCCACATTAGCCTGACTCTGCCGGTCTACATGCAGAGGAGTTTTATTTCAAGAGGACATCTGCCGTCTACTCGATCGTCCAACCCGACTGTGATGTGTTGTCAATAGGCTTGTCACGATGGTCGGTGCAACCGGTGGCATACAGTGCTAGTGTCAGCACCGGTGGTGTTTTCTCCCCACCGTCAAAACATTACATTATAGTGAGGCATTTAGCAGCCGCTTTTGTCTAAAGCGACTTAAGATATTTTGAGGGGAATAAATAAATTTAAAAAAGCATATTGAATGCCAACATTATTAAGTGAACACAATATAGATTCTATAATGTAATGTTGTGTTAGTCACTGATCAACGTAAACGTAAAACAGTTTGTGCCTGAACAAATAACCAACATGCGTTTAATAGATAGAGATGTTCAGATACCATTTTTTCCTTCCCGATACCTGAACTTGCATATCAGCTAATACAGAGTACCAATCAGATACCAGAGCATTATATATATATATAATTTATTGTGCTAATTTAAGTATAAGTAGTATCAGTGCTGATATCGGTATCATGTCTCTGTCTCTTTCTCTCGCACTCTCTATGTTGGATATCGGTACCAGTAGTATCAGTGCCGATATTGGTATCAGAAGAGTATCAGTCTTGTGTGACCGATACCAAATATTGCATTTTCTACAGTATTGGGATCGGAGCAACCCTACTAATAGAACAGGCTTGTCCCACTGGGTTGTCGTAAGGAGTGTGGTTGACTTTCGGGTCAACATGCACTTCAAAATAAAATAAGTAGCTTCTCAACCTGCATGTATTGTGCGCATCCCTCCTCTCTGACCTTTAATCTGAGCAGCAACCGACCTGTGCTTGCGTAAGAGTAGGCAATATCACCAGCGAGGCAGCTTTAGCTGTAGCTCCCGGCTCCATAATGCGGTATTTGAGGAAAACAAAGGGTCTTATTGGAACTTTGATGGAACAGTCATCATAATACTAAGGCCAGAGATAGTGGGGGAATGTATAAGCCACCGTGGAGCAGATATTTGAATTCAGAAAGCTATAACACAATGAAGGTAGGGGTAAAAAGACTATAACACCATGAAGGTTGAAGGTATGTGATAAAGAGCCGCTATGCAAGTGAAAAGGAAACCTACGAGCCCCTCAAGTAGTGAAAGATGGTACCACTGGTGGAAACAGTGTTCTGAAGGGGATCACCACCGGTGTAAACATTACACCACCATGACAAGCCTGGTGGTAAATTATTCCGGCTGGTACTGAGCTCATCATTCGTTCTTGTAACTCTTTCTTCAACCTCCCTTCAACCGTC
Organism: Cetomimus sp. NI1144; assembly: GCA_900660305.1. NCBI lineage: Eukaryota > Metazoa > Chordata > Actinopteri > Beryciformes > Cetomimidae > Cetomimus > Cetomimus sp. NI1144. The sequence continues at coordinate 3,152 of CABFOT010117373.1, read as the reverse complement.
TCATTAAATAAACTGCCGAAATTACCGTCGAGTGGCGGTCAATGTAACAATGGAAGAATATTTATTAGGTTTTGTAGTTTATAGATTATAATAGATCTATATCTCATTTTGATTCAAACTGGTTATGATAGCTTCAAGGACAGTCAGTTGAATGTGACCTGCAGTGAGAGAGCAAATGAGACAATCTTTTCAGCAGTCGGCAGTCTCTATTCAGGCAAGTACTCGAACACGATAAGTGGCTCTCTTTTCGCTCTCTTATGGCAGCATTACCATGGAAACGGCTATGAAGCCACGGGTCCTCTTGAGGCCTGATTGAGAATACCTCCTGACTGGGAGATTCAAAGATGGGGAAGGCATGAATCCATACCTCCCCTTCCATCTGAGAGCGCTCGTAGATGTTGGCGTGCTTTTGTGTGCCTTGGGGGATTATACACTCTACAAGACAAGTTTAGCCCATCACATTGGCTACAGTACCAACTAGTATATGGATAAAGTGATGTCACTGTAAATAAAGGGGAGGGGGTGATGGGAGACAACAAAGAAGTGTCTGTGCACTGCCTCCTGTCCCTTGTAATAATTTTGTTCCCCATGTTGTGTAGATGGAAGAAGACAATGACAATGGGCAAGTTACTAGCGCCATCACTCACCAGATCCACGCCACATCTCGGCCAGGTGGCAGTCCGTCTCTCCTGGCTCCTTGCACAGCTCCACCACATCCCGGCACAGCGTCTCCGGGGTAACGGGCACCTCGGTAAAATGCTGGTCATTGTTACTGAGGTACACGGTCAGGAACATCTAGAGGTAAAGAGAGGTAGAGAGAGAAGAGGGTGAGGGCACGGGTAGACATAGCCTATTGCCCGATGGCCCTAGCCACAAGATCTTGTGTTTTGGCCACAGAAAATTCAGAGCCAGTGGCCACTTGCCTCCAAGAATATTTTTTTCTTTGATCATAATAACCAATGGTTATTAGATTGCTAGATTGGGTGTATGTATGTACGCAATATATAGCGATATATATGGTATATATTGTATGTATGCAATATATACCATATACAAATGGTATACCAATATATAACATTTGTTAGATCAACTAATGTACTGATTTAACAAATGCATTTTATTAACAGTCGAGCTGACGGAAAGGAAACTTTATTTCTTGCAGGCCGTTTGGGTGTCAGCGATCTGGTGGAAGAATCTTGTTGCATTCAGGTGCTCCTCGTAAACTCGTATTTACAAATGAAATAGTCTGAATTACAAGAAATAACAAAACGTACCCTGACACAAAAACAGCCGTATTTGCAGACTATTTTAGAAACCAAGTGGTACAGAGCTCGGCTACTTTGTTTAAGCATGCTCCACCCTTAATTACAATATTTCCAACAGTATGTGAAGGCAGCATCGGCTTGCTGTGACTGTGTGGCGATGTAGACCAAGTGGAGATAAATATTGGACTTTTAGACTTGCAGTTCAATGTTTAGCTTCAGAAAACTTGGTGCATTGCAGTTTGGATCTGAATTTATGTTATTTTTGGAGACAAATTTTACACAGAGAATTTATACCGGCATAAAGCAGAAAGCTGAAAATATAAATTCTGCGTTTAGATGACATGCCAACAAAAATTATGTCTAAGTTATACCTGAACTGATCCACCTCTCCAGCTAGTAAAGCCTGGAGCAGAACCGTGATTTATTCAGTGTAAAGTAGCCTACAACCGGACAAACGCATTGGTGCAAATGCCGTGTAAAATGTATCACAAGATAATAAAAACGTGTAATTAAAAAAGATACAAATTAGAACTCAACACACAATAGAAAATAAATAAACCAAACAAATATTTCAAACTAATTAATACAAATAAAAAAAACATTGAAATACACATAAAACAGTATTATAAGAAGTAAAAGTACAACAACAACAACCAACACAACAACAAATCCTACAAAACCAATTACAGTCATAGATACAATTTGAGTTTCTTTAAAAAAAAAAAACGTTTTGCTATAAATAAGGCAGATTATGAGGCAGTTTATTAAAGCATTAGTTCTTGGTTGAGGCAGTACAAATTGACCATTGCTGGACCCCCTAGTGTAATGACCATGTACAGTATTAGTATAAACAAGGTGTTTTACTACTAATGACTGATTTGAAAAAGATAATTGTATTAGATGATAACCTTTTCTCAACAGTACGCATGCATTTGATTCACATTTGATCTCAGCGAGCAGCCCAGAACCAAACGTGCTGCTCTGTTTTGTATAATCTGTAGCTTCCTAAACTCACCACCTGCAGCAGATGTCCAGACTGCAGAAGAATAGTCAAGGTGACATAAAACTAAACTCTGAACAATCTGACATAAAAGAGGACAAGCTACAAAAGTAGCACATTTCCCGGTAATACCAGCTGCTCTTCCCATCTTTGAAACAATATAGTTGATGTGCTAAAACCAAGATAGAGCGCACTCCAGCATCACTCCAAGAAGCTTTGCACTTTCATCTTGTTGAACTTCTGACTTGCATATCTTTAAATCAATCCTAGGAATCTAGGATTACTAATTAGCCTGTGCCTTGTTCCCAACACAATACTTTTTGTCTTAGCGATGTTTAGGACAAGTCTATTGCATACTATCCAGTCATGTACGACATTTAGTTCCCTGCTCAAGATGTCTTTAAGTGCAATGCATGATGGTGCAGCATGGTACAAGGTGGAATCATCAGCATAAAGAACTATTTTGGCATGCTGGACAGACCAAGCTAGATCATTGGTAAATACCAATCGTGTGTGTTTGATCGTGTGTGTTTGTGTTTACGAACCACTTGGCTAGTTGCTCTCTCCACTCGCTCAGCCCTGTGGGGTGAACAATGAGTCTCTCATAGCGGATGTAGGCAATGTTCCCTTTAGCTCTCTCAGCTTCAAATTCAAAATACCATGCATATACATAATATTTTATGAAACAGGGTTCTAGAATTTTGGCCTCAAGATTCATTGGCTTGATGTCCCGAGTGGCCAGTGCACATTTTTTAATCCGTCTACACATGGGTGAGGGGGTGTATTAGATAGAGGAAGGAAAAACCAACACAAGATGGAGGATCCTTGTGGCCTTGGCGGAGGCAGGTGTACACTATAAATCTCTGTAATTGGTGTCTAATTTCCCG
>CABFOT010117365.1:0-13314 GCA_900660305.1 Cetomimus sp. NI1144 | reverse complement strand
GACTCGATGAGCGAAAACAGAAGAAGAAAACCAACAGAGACTGAATGATAGTGACTTTGTGCGAAAAGACTGAAAAACAACACTCACCTGAAAGACTCACCTGAATACTTATTTTTTTGTTGTTGTTGTTGGTTATTAAGTGAACCCTGGAGTACCTCCTGAGTGTTAGCTATTGTTTTGGAAGAAAAATGTTTGACAACATTTTTATTTTTTTAGTGGGGGAGGGTGTTGCGACCTAGAATTTAACTTGGATGTTCATTTAAAACGGGGTCAGAGTTGTTTTCAAGTTCTTTAATATTGTTCATTCAGTGGATTTGGTTGCTCCACTGGGAGGCGCCGTTGCTCTAGAATTACACTGCAGTTGCCTGTGAGCCTGTGAGCCTTGTGTGTGGTCGACGGGTGATGACGTCAAGAGAGAGAGACAGCGTGAAGTGAACCGTGCGTGCAGACGATGTATGTACTAGTACAGACGTGCTAGCGTGGGTAAGAGCCTCGTGTGAAGACCAAACACTGTACCGGAGCAATAAAGTTGCCGAAAAGAAAGCAGAGTTCAGCTGGCTTTTTCAAGGGTGCAACATTTACATAAGATTTAACCAAACTAAGCATCCAGGAAATAGGAGCGCCTGTGAAACGAAAACGGAAAAAGGGAAGTGGCAAATCTCGCTTCCCCTGAATACATCGACCACTGATGGGCTGTGATTGTGTGGTGGTGATTTTCAAAGGCTTTCCATACATCTTGTTGAGTATTTGAGGCGGGCAATAGCAGCAATGTTTTCCGAAGCATCTGATAGTTACTGCTGGACAAGTCGCAGAGATTATTTGCAGCACACAATGAAGATAATATTAATTGTGTTTTCCCTCAAATGCAGAGGAACAATATGAGTAAACACGGTAGCAGCAAGAATGTTATTTGCACAACAGCTGCCTATCTCTAAATCAATCAAACAAAACGTTTCGTCATCAATGTCTCTATTTTCATTTCTGCATTGATTCTGCATTCGGCACTACCGACTCCTGCCTTTGAGTGACGCGGTTACATATATTCGATACACGAAATCTATTGGTTGGAGTGACAGCACGTGATACACTAACCAATCAGATCACCGAATGTTAGAAACGGGTTTCCGGCGTTAAAAAAAACAAACCGACAACATAACTGAAGCCTGAAAGACTAAAAGGAGACCGCATTTCTCTGCAATAATCATAACAGTTGAGATTGTCCATATACAGCATAAACTGCAGTAAGTTGTGTGTAATCAATAATATTTAAATGTTGTTAAGATAAGTGAAACGCAGTGGGAAAATACTGTTATAGTAGTGTAAGGCTGAGGGTCAACCGAAGGGCCGAACTGTTAGCATGGCTGGCTAAAGATGTGAGCAAAGCTATCTACGACCTAGCTACTAAAGCTACAGTTATTTAATTTACGTCGTTCCATTTACGTTATTCAAGCCAGCTCGGTTGGGCCAGGATCTGCTATTCTCTGAATTATTGCGTTAGCTAGCAAGAGCAGCAGGGCTAAGTTGGCTAGCTAACCTTATGTTTTATATTATGTCCAGTTTTTCTGCATATCGGACCCGCAACAGATGCTGTAAGAGTTTACTGATCTTTGACATGGCCTTTGTTTACTGAATAAATCCGTCGTCAGCCACTACTTGGCACCAGTCGAAGGTGTGACCCGTCACCATGGAAACGGAAGCAGTAAGTAACTCAGCTGTTTATTTATGGATCTAACTTGTCATTCAACTGTGTGCTCATCTGTCCCTAGCTGGATGACATCACTGTCGTCTTTTTTGATCGCATAGGAATGCAGATTGTGCACTAGTATGGGTGCATGGTACATTTTTATTTTCGTAGAGACGTAACAGTATTTCTTTAATACTACTCAGGAAGTTATTCCTATCTGGCAGAACAAGCCACATGGATCCACCCGTAGCGTTGTGAGAAGAATAGGCTCCACTCTTCCGCTCAAACCTCCACAGAGGGCATGTTTCCAGGTAAATAATCATAATCTCAATGTAAAGTCCTGCATGTTGACGTATTTGTTTGTTTCTCTATTATTGGCATGTCAGTAGCCTTTTATTCGTTTTTATGCGGGCTTGCGGTCCCATCCCCTTTACGCACTAGGAACTACCAGGCCTGCCACCTCTCCGGCCAATGGATGGACCCATGGTTCCTACCTTGGCAGACATAGCCTGGATCGCTGCAGATGAGGAAGAGACATATGCCAGAGTGCGGTATGCATACAGTCTAATCCTGAGAGACAGTTGCTCAGGTTATGATGAATGACAAGTGGAGGTACATTGTATTCTGTATAAGTAAATGAAAGGAAGGAGAGACAAAATTATATGCAAGGAGAGACAAAATTATATGCAACATAGCTAATGAGGTGGACTCAACCCTATAACATTTAATCTAATCATAAATGCCTTAGGCATACTTGCTGATCATGTACTTTTCTGTGTTCAGGAGTGACGCACGTCCCTTGAGACATGAATGGAGGCCTACGCCCCTCCTGGTACTCCACAGGAACTCATCAGTGCCAAACTTCCGCCGTGAGGGCAAGAAGGTGGAGGTGCTGAGGAAGCCATGCGTGACTGCAATGAACCGTACAACTGCCCTGCAGGATGAGCTCAGCAGACTCCGGGCACAGATTGCCAAAATAGTGGCGACCGAGTCCGGTAAGTAACCCGAGTGGTAATCGCACAGTGTACAGTTGCCCACCTGATAGCATGAATTTAAAATCCACATTTGATATTGATTAAATACCAGGGACCTGAAAACCATTAATGTTGAGGAAATGCAGTGAAATTACTCAGAACAGTGAAACTAATATAAAGAAAGTATTTAAAAAGTATTTATTAAAAAAAATATATTGAAAGTATGTCGTGGGTCAATTTAGGGCTGATCAACTCCATGGTGACTATACAGCCGCATTGTAGTTGACTATACAGGCACATTTAGAAACAGTGATATTAAACTACAGTCCTGCATTGTACAGAGTACAAACCTCTGCTTCGTGGTGGCTCAAACTTTCACAAACTCATTGGCCTTAGTATCATGATGACATTCCCATCGAAGCTTCAATAAAGCCCTTAGTTTTCCCAAAATGCAGCTTTAGAGAGCTGGGAGCTATAGCTAATGCTGCCTGGCTGATGAGGTTGCTTCTACGCTGCCGCATGACAGAAATACAGTTTTTCACCAAGTTTTGGTCTCCCAGATCTAACGTCCCCTGACAGCCTCATAGCAACGTATACCTAGATGGACTTAAAAACGTTGATACAAAACTATAAGTGTAAAATTCCAATCCTTTGCTTTTGCTAAGTAAAAATATTATGTAAAGATAAAACATTTCTGGCATTTTTGTTTTAGGTCTAACTTTTTAACAATATACTCTACTGTATAGTTATTCTATAGCTGATACAATGAGCTATTTTTATCCCCAGAAAATAATTAATCCTTCTGACAATTACTATGACAAGAACTGAATAGATTGTAATAATTATAATCAGAATTGACAAAGATGGCTATACCCAACCCTACCAAGCACTCAATTTAGGGAAAATATCTGAGAATTAGGGCAACACCAGGACATGTTTTCAGAGCTTTAATGTGCATCTCTGGATACAGATGGCATTTGGTGTAAACAGACTGGATTCTGCTCTTTTGTGAAGAACATTACTTTGACTTTTATGTAGCCAAATCAGCTGCCCTGATTCTCCCAAAGATCCTTGGTATGAAGATGTCCTGGCATCAACTTGTAGATCAGTGCCTTCAAATAATCTCCCTGGTTCAGTGTTTGATTGACCAAACACGTTAGACACTTGAACCCGTATGTCAAAATAAAATGTATTTGTTTAGTTTTCCCAATTATATTTTAAAGTGTTTTGATATAGTCTGAAAGAGGCTCAAAATCTCTATGCCAACTGTGTAGACTCTAAATTCTGTAAATCTTGTGGCATGAGATGTCTATAAACAGGAGAAGGGCCAGTCTTAGTGCCATGTCCTCTATGGGACAATACAGTTATGTTTGAGTTAGGTATTAAGATCCTAGGAACCTTTGATAATTTACTTTTCAGTGTAGGTTTTTATTGCAATGCTAAATGTTTGTCCTAACAAGAAAACAAATTCTGAAAACATTTTTTTTAAAATGTTGGTAACTGGATTATTTTCAGTACATCCGACCACTCGACTAGAGGTCGTGACTTGGGGGAAGAGCAACTGAACACTAGTATAACAATGCTTCAGTTTGTCTGGGGAAACATCAGACAAAAAGAGAAATGGTGTTTGCACTCAGTGATTGAGATGTTTTGTTTACCCAATGAGTTTCCTCTGGCATTGTCCCAATCAAACTGATAAATGCTAACTACAAACCCACTAACTTCTCTCAGGCTCCAACCCCCTGACTCCTGAGCTGCTCTCTCCTGATGACACCAGTATGAGCTTTTCCATGGCACCTTTTGAGACTGTGTCCTACCAGCCTGCAGCCACAACTGCTGCCTCCTTCGTCATCAGTGATGTCACAGAGGAGGAGGAGGAAGAGGAGGAGGAGGAAAATGAGGAAGACGTGGTTTCTTTGGTGTCTGAGCTGGTCCCTGACCCTCTTCCGCCTGTCTCCATGACGGCATCGGCAACCTTTGACCTGGACAGGCCCAGCATGGACTTTCGTGAGGCAGAGGAGGACATGGTGTCACTGTCCAAATCCACCAGCTTCGCTGATGTCATGGATATCCTAAAGGACATGAACCGCATGAAGATGAGCAAGGACAGGTATGGAACATCAGCGGCCGCCCAAATGCTACATAGCTCTTTATCTCTTTATTTAATGATGGCTGTGCTTAAAAGAATGGCCCTTATTGATAAGATACATTTGTATATGCAATTGAAATATCATGATGGTGCCTCTGATGGATGATTCGCTTAATATATATAATCAAAATACTTTTTGCCACCTTAAACCCATTTTCAATTTAAGATATGTAATAAATACAATCTAGTGTTTTATTTATGGGAACAAGGTTTCATGATGTCCTCAAAAACAGATTTTATAAATGCAACAAAACCACTTTTCACTATTTTAGTCCATTCTGAAGGTCTCTGAAAAAACAAAGTAACATCTGTGGTGTTCTGGTTAAAAAAAATGAACACACAGAAACTTGTTCATGTTCAATTAGCATCTGCTATTTTGAACAAAAAGATCGGTTTTATGGAAAATAAAGGACTTTACCTTTTTACTAACATCGATCTGTACTAGTCAATTTTGACTAATATTCGTCTTTTATAGTCTGATAACATAATTAATTACCTGTTGTCTTCACTATAGGAAATATAATGTTTTTTAACTGAAACCAAGCAGTATATTGTAAGATAAATGGTCTTGGGACCATAAAACAAATTAAATCGGTGATTGTATGAATGTTTAATAAGTAAGTTATGAGGTATAAAGAAAATATAGGATGCTAACCTTTGTTTTTGTGTGTGTTTTGGGCTGAGCTAAATCGTGGGTCAAATTTGACCTGCAAAAACAAAAGTTGCGGGCATCTTTGTAACACATTAGGAAGTTAATCAAGCCTTTATATCATTCAGTGACGGCCTGTGTTGTCTGGTACGTGTCCTTTCAGGTACAACAGAGGCTGTACGTCCCTGAGAGAGGAGGACTCGGCCTCTCTCATTTCAGAGGCTCTTAGGAAAAAGTTCACCCTGAAGGAAGAAGATCTCGCCGCTGTGAAACGGAAGTAGCTTGATGTCTTGTTTCTCGCGGCTGCCCGATCCTGCTGCTCCATGTAAGTCAGGACCGGACAACAGGATGGTGTTTGGCTAGGTCCTTCAACATGCTGTTTTTAATCAGGGCATATAAAGTTGTTGTGTGTTTTGAGAGGACTTTAATGTATAAGTTTTGATAAGAGTAAGTGGTAGGTTAGTATTTCTCATGAATTCAGGGTCAAAATGTTTTCGGTTACTAATGGTTTCTTTGCTGGTATTTTCTCTCTCTGTACTTATTTTCAGGCCTTTGCCCATGGAGACCCAACCGAGCTCCACCGACCGAAGGCAATGGCTGTTTTTCAGATGTAAAAATCCCCAAAACAACTCGGTCCCAAACATTCAAAAACCAAATGTGAACTTCCCTCTGCTGTGCTGGTGTAATGGAAGGGTGGAAACATCAAGTCAAAGAGTTCACCTCCCCCGCACTGCATATTGAATTCAGCCTCTCGCTCTGAAAGCAGCTTCATCACAGTGACGCAGGATTATTTTATGTTCATATTCATTTACATTTCTGGTGGGGTCTGTTTTGTTGGCATATTACTGACCCTGCTATGAAAAGAGTCGAGTTCCCGAGTACCTGATTTTGTTGTGCTGACAAGCTTGTGAACTTTCAACAGAAGAGAACTTTTTTTTGTGATTTACATTTTTTTTTTAAAGGTCCTCTAACATACTTGAACATATTTGATGTACAAATGAGAAAGACCTATGGTGTGTCCAGTGATGCTCTCTAGGTTGTTAGAGCGTGTAAGGGGTAAAATAAGTAACAAGCGTTGTAGTTAACTCTTCCATCACAGTGCTGAGTTTGCGGATGCTCTGCACAGCATCATATCGGCTGCTCGCTCTTCGCAGGACTCCACTGCCCTTGTAAAACATGGCTTGTGTTACGGCTGTCCTTATTTTGCGGTTTAACGCACAGCTTGATGGCCATCGACGTTTTGACATCCAGGCTAGAATGCGTCGATGCCATCGTGTGAAGAGTGAAGTGTGAGATTGAAACCTGTGCCCATCCTTATTTGTTGCTGCTTGTATATCCGTGAAAGACGACACCAGAGACAAACTTGTACAGGTGTTTTTTTTAAATGCAAATAGTTTTTCCCATGATGTGTCAAAACCACGTGCACAATGTGTCTCTGGCTTCATGTGACGTGGCAGAGGTGACTTCTGTTCGGACAGACGAGCTCTGTTGTGTGTGTGTGTGTGTGTGTGCTTTGACATCATTCTGTAGACGGGCTGATGTCAAAGCATGTGTATGACACTCATGTGACTGAAGATGATTCATTCAACTGTTGTCGCCTTACCACAAAACTGATGCCTGTTCCAAAGTCTGGCTTTACTCCCCATATGTTTATTGGTTCTGAACTTCCAGTGCCATGAGTGTGTGTTTATCAGCCCGTCCTCATTGCCTGCCTGTGCTTTCCCCCCATAACCCTAAATCCACCAATGTTTTCACTGCACAAACATTAATTGAAATGACTAAATGACCCATCATTTTCACAAAGTATTTTTCTCATCATGTCACTTACTCCAACTCTTTGTTTGAATTATTATGTTTCTGTGGGGAACACGGGGAACCTCATTTAGTGTCCATTTTGTGCATTTCCTCCTAAATTGTCTGGATAGAAGAAGAATGTGCCTCTGTGTTGCCGTCTGTATTTGTTGTCAGGGACGGCCCTCTTTTGCACTTGTTCCCATATTCATTTCCTCATTGTCGGTGGAAGTGATAAAAGTGTAAAATAATAGCTGAGCATTGCAGGAAGGATCTATACTGTCAAGTTGTTAAAGTCAATATAGCATGATTTATGGAAGGACATGTATATGCACTTGAGATGTTGAACCATATAAAGAGGAGACTAGTGACCTGATCACTAGTCCTGTTACTAAACTGAAAGGTGAAATACAGGTGAAAGGGGGATTTTTCATGGAGAATTTGAATTTATTGGCCTTGTTTTTCATTTCTACCCCGTCTCTTTTGTAGAGTGAACCTGTGTCCCCCTAGCTTCTATATGTAGGGTTGAGCTGGACACCTGTATGTTTCCTGCCATACATTTTGTCATGTGAATTGTAAATAAAGATGGGCTGTTTTGAAACGGACTAACATGCATTGTGTACAGCTTGCCTCCCCATGCAGTGCCAATACATTACCATCAGGTGGCACTGCAGGAGCACCAAAGACAATGTAGTGCTTTGCTTTATTCAGTAAGGAGCAAATGTGCATGCTGTCAGTAGTTTATTTAATTCATTTATTCTGAAATGAAGCACAAGTAATACAGCTATTTTGCTTGTCATAACATACACTACTATTTTACACTGCAATTATAATTTCTAGGATTATTTTTTTCAAGTTACATTCTTTCTCATTTCCTTCTATTCTTTATCTCCCTATTTTTTAACGCCCATGATGATCTGGAGCCTCAGTGGGTCAGAGTCTATTTTCTGATTGAGTCCTTGGCCTATTTTGTCCCTCTTCACCTCCACTACGGACTTCCTACCTATTTTAGATGCAGGGAGAAGTCTGTGGAGAGCTCGATTAATAGAGCTCAGTCAAATGGGGGGTTTGTTAACTATAAATATAGACCATTAGTTAAAGTGACATTGACACATTTTCATCCTCAGGAGTCATATAGTAAAGGTTTAAAGCAGGGTAATACACATTTCTGGGTTATAAAATAAGTGTCTCTAAGGTCCCTGGGTCGGGTTGGTAGACCTATCCTATCCAGGTGTACATAATACTATGGAAAATACATGTTCATAAATGTCGATTACAGTTATGGTGTCCTAGGCCTAAAATATGTGGTTTACCTTTTCACCTCAAATCTAAGTGAAACCAAATTAAGTGCTGCATCGTGATAAAAATATGTGAGATGTGGCTCATCAGCAGCGCCTCTGTCCTTTGTCATCGCCAAAACCACGACACAAGGCAGCGGCCCCCAGCCAGGTTCATGCCATTTGATGAGCGGCAGTGAAGCAGCAAACACGCCGACGGGTACAGTATCTGTCTTACTGACTGGTCGGCAGGACTCGTCCGTCTCCCTTATAGCCTCAGAGCTTTTCATTACTGTCTGCTTAGGTCGCTGGGAGCTCTTTATGAGTTGACCCCTTATTGAAAACAGAAACGTCTCTCCATTGTCCTGGACCGTTTCCCTTGCTGCCCAGAGGCTGTCAAGAGCCAAGATCATCTGTGACCTCTGTACTTTTCTCCCTTGCAGAATGTGATCATGGGGATCACGCTGTTTAGTTGTCAATCTCCTTCATGGAGTGACAACTCCCTTGGGCTCTATAAGTGATGGAGTTCAACTTTGGGGGCAAGAACGTTGTTAACGGCTTTGATGAATCTATCTGACAAATGTGACACGCGTTGAGGCATTGACCTACAGTGAGGGTGGTGGTAGGGGGTGGAGGTGTGTGTGTGTGTGACCTCGAGTGAAACCAGGGGATGAGAGATTGCTCCAGCTGCTGTCATTCTCGTAAAACTGCGGAGCAGGTGTTGGACAAAATGTGTCACAGAAGATATCTATTGGCAGATTTACTCTCTTCTGGGGCTGACAGGACATGTCAGGAGGCCTTTTATTCATGGTTCATTTGTGGTTCACATCTGAAAATGCTGGGCCATTTTGTATTCCCAGTGCAAACAAAACAAAAGGAGGTCCTCCATTGATGGCCGCTGTGACATCAAGCGAATCAAAGGATAGAGCAGACTCGAAATGTAAATTATCTCATTGTGGGAGTATCGTGTCATATTTTGGTTTTTATATTTTCAGCAGGTCAGCGAACCTGCCTAATTTAAAGCGCAGAAGCTCAATCCATCCTATTCTGTTTGCATTGAGGTGTCACCGCAGGCTCACAGACATGCCTGGATCAACAGGGCAACACAGTTGTCTACACCGAATGACCTGCCAATTTGGAAATACTGGAGAAAATACCAGAGGTGGAGTGCATGGAGCATCATAATGAGCAGTCTGTCTTCCCCAATCCCATAGCAACACAAGAGGAGCGAGGGGAAGGCAACCTGAGTGAAAGCCCAGTGGGAACATCAGTGTTTCTGATCAGCCAACTGCAACGAAAGCCATATATGACATTTACCAAACTGCTTTAGATGGAGGCGCGGGTATTTTATGATGCAACGCCTCTGAGAGAAACATGGCACAGACCCTACGTGTGTGATAACTACATGTTAGCCACACAGCACTCAGTTATCTTGTAAAGTATAGCATATATGTTCACCATAAAATGCCACTGGTTTGACTCCACTCCAACTTTGACTTTAAAATAATGTTCTTTGTGTCTGAGGTTGTGGACAAGACGTTAAAAATGTTCTTGAATAACCAAAGATTCCCCATGATGTGTAAAACATAACCGTGTGTGTGTGTGTGTGTGTTTGCTCAGGGTGGCATCTGTTTTGTCGCAACCTCCCACACTGAATGCTGCTGAAACCAAAGGGATGACAAGTTTCTTGGGGGACACCAGCTAGCTGAATCTACCCCCTCGCCCATCTCACACATGACTCATAACAAGGAACGCGACAGAGCGCCGCCTGCTTCATTAAGTTAATTCCATTGTTTCTATATGAAGAGCTCCCTGAGCGTTCTGGCTTTATTGGCGTGTTTGTCCTGTGAACATGATTGTTTTTGTGATGCAGAGCAAATTGTGTCCATAAATAGAACGGAGGTAGCACTTACTTGGTAAATTAGTCACGCTCCATCTCAGCGCACTGAGGTGAACCTGTCACTGCTGTCTCAACAAGACATCTGTTATTCTATCAATTATCTTACATCACACATCAGACCCCCCCCCCTCAAAAAAAAAGAACTGGATGATTGTTTTTGTTCAAATGTCTTTAACATCTCTTCCCTGACAACATAGATGTCCAGGTACAGTAGAATGAGTAGGAAGGGAAAGACACAGGACCAAAGATGGCCCTGGGGTTGTGATTGTTTGGAGAAACTCAGCCCTGGTCTCTAATGCCCTGTCCTCCAGTGGCTGATGAAGGAGAGAACGAGAATATATGGAGATGGAATGGAAACATTGATTGTGACTTTTCCCCCTCTTCTCTTTCTCCCTCTCCCCCCTCAGCTCAGAGTCCTGTTCTTACTGGAAATTGATAAGAGGCAGTTTGTGTGTCACAGATGGTCCTTGACTAACAAGCACTTATAATTAATGTGGGATTTCTGTAGCAAAATAAGGCAATAAGCCAATATCCTCCCCAAGTGTGCACATTTATGATGACATACATGCATTTACAGTGATTTACTTAACTGACCTATCCTTCTACTGACCTATCCTCCCTTCTCTTCTAATGTTTCTAAAAAAACACACACGAAAAAACTCTGACTCTATGAATGCTACTCATTCGTACTGAAGTCTTCCATGATATACAGTTGGTTCGACTAACGTTGACAAAATGTACTTATTGTAAGTTGCTTTGGACAAAATTGTCTGCTAAATGTCTTAATGTAATGTAATGTAATGTAATGTCACGTAATGTAGAGGGGATTTTCAAAATGCTGTTTTTGTCTCACTGCCACAACTGCTTCGTGATTGGAATCAGGCATCATGTCTGCTTTTGGTCATACTGTTTCTAAAAAAGGGGCAACATTTGGACAGAGAACAAATACCTGATTAAACCTGAGCTATTTATACTGTGAGAAGACTGACTGTGGATGGCAGCAAGCGTGTCCTTGAAATGGCCTGTTATTGGGGAAATTAACTAAATGAAGAAACAATTAGAGAGGCCTGTGCCACAAAGTGATGGCTATTTGTGGCATACAGTCACATGACTGATGATTTTTCAGCTCATGAGCCTAAGTGCCTTCTCTACATTTTATAGTAGACTGGAGATTATCATCTGTACCCAATCCTATTCAAACTATTTATCCCAATATGAATAACAACCATTAAGGCAGTGGGCAATCAGCAATATTAAGTCATTTTAAAGTCAGAGATGATTGATAGGTTTTGCAGATAGGATGCACTCTCAGGATAGTGATAACGACTATGTTCTTTACTGTTACAATGGTTATGACAGGGATGTAATGGGTATGAGGCAAGACAAGTACTGCTACAGAAATACTCATCAATACAATATGAGAATGACCTAGGGGCGGCAGGTAGCGGCAGGTAGGTTGCCCAGCGGTAGAGAAGGGGCTTGCAGCCTGAAGGTTGCCTGATCAAATCCCGAGCCGGACGGGAAAAAACTCTGGCAAGATGTGATGTGGCAACTGGAAGGTCGTTGGAGTCAGTATCGTGTATCAGATCCTGCCTTTGTGCCCTTGAGCAAGGTACTTAACCCCTAAAATTGCTCCACGGGCGCTGTGTATGGCTGCCCTCTGCTCTGGTCCCTCCAGCTTGTGCATGTGTCCCTGTGTGCAATTACTTGTGTGTATCTGGAGGAGATCTGTGATGAACCCATCACAGATGCAGAGGAAACATTTCACCTTGTGTGCGGTGCTCTGTGCATGTGTGTGACAAATAGATAAATTACTTACTATTAAGGCCATAATACATATGAATAAAAGGCAGAAGAAAAGGTGAAAGATCACTTACTAGCTCCCTGGTTGCCACAAGAGATGGCATAGCAACCGGTAAAGCATGGCTAGCCGTGCTTTATGGCAATTATCAGCACGGTTGGAACCCATCTTTAACTAACCAAATTGTTTGGCTAAACCTACCCATGGTATAAATAAAACATCTCACTTCAGGCCAATTGTGTGTGTCAAAAACAACAACTCTAAAAGACATATGATTCCACATGAGGTGTGTGCTTGCTAACCTTTTAGGTGAAGTGAAGCTAGTTATGATTTTTCAACTGTAATGCCACATTTGGGTCAGACTATGGGCCATGGTCCATATTACTGGGCTGAAATTAAGAAGCAAGTCAAGGAATTCAAAATTTTCATAGAGGAAAAACACATCTAGTTTTTTGATAGAAATGTTTAACATTTAATTTGAACGTCAACTAGTTTTACCAAGTGTATAGGAAGATCTGTTCAACATGTATGTCAAATGTTATTCCCCATATCTTCCAGGTATGTGCGTTTTGCTCCCCTACATTGACCATCTTAATGTCTTGTGTTTAATTTTGTTTCTTGTACATTCAGTTTGTCTGTAGCTTTGTATTATGCTGCTGTCTGAACAGGTCTCTCTTGTAAATGAGACCCTGGGTCTCAATGAGATTTTTACCTATAAAAGTTTAAATAAATAAATAAATGAGAACATAATCTCTCCCTCCACAGCCACATCCATGTATCCATGCCTGCTGGTCTGATTTTAGGAAGAAGAAAAAAAACATGCAAGAAACTTTATAGGCGTTTGCAACTTTCTGATGTAAAGCTCTATCAGTTGATTTATTTCTGCTTTGTATGCATTGCCTTTTTTATTGTTATTTTGACACACTTGCTTGACAGAACAGGAGCTCCTACAGCCTGCACAACTGGATAGAAAATTGGGATGCGACAGTAACACTGCCATTCATCACTTCACAATGAAGAGGTGTCATCTCAACATAACGTCCCTACATGGATTAAGAGAGTCAAAAAAAGTTAAATAAAAAAACTTTT
>CABFOT010117364.1:0-13432 GCA_900660305.1 Cetomimus sp. NI1144 | reverse complement strand
AGGAATAGACAAAGGTCTCTGGGTGATACTCCTCAGCCTCAGAGTTTAAGGATCACGACAAGGACACCACTGACATTGATTACACCAAGACAAAGACTTGACAAGTAAGAGCAAACTAAATAGGGATCTACGCTGATTATCACAATAGTGAACATCTGGGGAACATCAAGCCACACGGTGAGGACATACCAAGACAGGAAAGGGGAAACAAGCTATCAAAATAAGAGCACCACAATGACACCACAGCACAGACACGAAACATCGACACAGGACAGACATAGACCCCCACCATCGTTACTGTATTCTTCTTTTAATTTGTCATATGCATTGTCATTCATATTAGATGAGAAATTATCAATTATTTTAATGCCTGGAGTCTGGAAAATGTATGACGTCATTCCAAATATCCTATCTTACCATATTTCTATTCACAAATACCAACATCATAATTTGTCAAAAAGTCATTGTTAAAACAGGTGGATATTTAGAACAACTGAATTGAGTCATTTGCACTCTCACCTGAGCTTCGTCTTACAGTGTTTACAGGAGAAGCAGTTGTTGTGCAGGATAAGTTTATTAGCCACCATTTTTTCCATTGGGTAGACGGGTGTCAAACAGGCAGAGCACATTTCCTTGGCTGGTGACTGGAACTGTGATGATGACAACACAATGTATTTGGTTTATATATTTTGTAGCACCTATGATCTGTTTTCTATCATCACATTTATTTTATTTGACCTTCTATTGGAAGGATTTGTTGATAGTTTCTTTGATTCCCACATTTTCCCAAACATTTGGTAGCCCAAATATTAGGGCTACCACAAGCTACAGGTACTATTTATCATTATAATGTGTATTCAATACCAATTTCATAGCAATATATTATACAGCATAATCCTAGACGTTTACGGTGTCTCTAAAAACATCATAGTATATTAATTCTGCAACAGAATGTAGTGGTAATACTTTGCATCTCCCTAATACCTTTATTGAGGATCACCGGCCATTTACATTTTGTAAATATTATTCAGAAGATAATAGAACATAATAGAAGAGCTTCTGCCACCTGCTCATTCTTGTGCATTCATCAAGATCTATTATTAGCCATGGTCATAGTCTTCCAATGGGACACAGCCATCTTCTGGTTTTGCTTTGCATTCTTGTTGAACGCACAATAATGGACTCTTTTGAATATAAACAAACACTTCACAAACTATTAACTTTAGAAATGTATGCTTGCAATTTATCAATAAAATGGCACGGTGACTTTAGATGTTTTTGAACCACTTCAATTGAAGTGGTTCATTATCAGTGATAATCTGTGAGATCCTTGTTTTATTGATTTTGGCGATATCTTTGGAGATCAGTGGTCATTGCTGTAGTGTGACTGCACTGTACTTCCAAGAGATCACTTCACAACAGAGTCACTAGTATCTTTATGCCCACAAAGCAACCCATTTTTATTGTTGTACTGAGACTAGTGAAGCAGCTACAAATAATGGATTTCAGTCAGTGCCTGGAGCAACCATGTCCACTGAGGCTAATATCTATCTATACCGTATACATATATTAAACATATAAAACAATGTGATCATATTTTAGTTACATTATTACTAAATATTATCAACCAATAATGTTATATTGACAAGAGACTAGCAGCTTACAGTAATGTTGCCAATAGACATACAGTACTTAGCATAAGAGCTAACAAGCTGCACCATTTAGACACTGGGTCAGAATAACTGTTTAATTACACTGGAAGCATCGCGGATACGTTGCGTCTTCAAAGCGCCCGTGATGCATCACGAGACTCGGCGCAGACGAACAGGTGGAGCACAGCCCGGGCGGCGAGAGCACCTGAGGACTGAGTGGAAAGGAGAAGAAGCGACGGAGAAGAGCGGTGTGTTTGTGTGGGCGGCATGTGCGTGGCACGGAAAGAGGCAGTGTGGCGCACGCAAGGACAGAGCGAAGTGTTCCACACAGCCGCACAATTGCACACCTGACATCTGCCTGCTGATTGCCTGTGAACAGTGACGAGCTGTCAGGGCCAACAAGGCCTTCTCTGCTAGCCTAAACACTATCAGAAACACTTACTTACGTTTTTATATATTCTTTCCATTAATATGTATTAAATTATTCCCAATAGTCTATTCTATTCACTTCATAGTGTCTGTTTATGTTAGAGGTTTTATCCAATCATATTTCAGCCATCCTGTGCCTTGAGCCGGCAGGCCTGCAGATTCGACAGTGCGGGCACCTGTAGATTAAAATGAATGCCAATGAAACTGTTGCTTTAACCAATCAGATTTCGAGTTACCGGCATGAAGGCGTACAATGACGTTGGCATTTTTACGACTTTTGATTGGCTGGTCAGAGAGCTAGTCAGGCTAGCAAACCTCATCTGTATGTTGCGACCTACACAAGCTAAAATATTTGTTTGTAGATTTAATAACCATTTTTTCAACCCACAATGGCTGAAGGAGGAGAAGAAATTGATTTGGTTGCAGATATAATTGCAAAGCCATTTTCAAGACGCTCTTCAAAAAAAGCTGGACATCTTGAGGAAATGGCGGTACATGCCTGTACAACCGAGTAATGGACCTATTCTTTAGGAAAGGAAGGAGGATGGATTTTGTGGTCATTTTATTGGTGAGAAGTTCAGTTATCCGTGAGGGACTCGTAGTACAACAGCTGCTCCTTCACGTCGAAAGGAGCCAGTTGGTTCAGGCATCTAGTAAGGATGCAACCTGGTCCCCTCCCTAAGGAGGTGTTCCAGGCACGTCCAGCTGAGAGGAGCCCCGGGGCAGACCGAGGACCAGGTGGAGAGAGTATATCTCCACGCTGGCCTGGGAACGCCTCGGGATCCGAGCTAGTCAGAGCTAGTCGCAGTAGCCAGGGATAAGGAAGTCTGGGGTTCTCTGCTGACACTGCTGCCCCTGCGACCCGACCTCGGATAAGCGGGCGACGATGGATGGATGGATTTTATTGTGTTAATATTGATGCTCCTGCTAGATATGATGTATGAATCAGCTGTGGTCCTTTATACTGTGTCTCTGGAGTGATCAGTATGTAAGAGAGGCTATGTGTAATAGCGCATCAGCGAAAAAGCGCGGTGGTGAGCCGTCGCTTGCTCTCATCTCTCTCTCTCCCTCAATGAAGTGAGAATAATTTTATTTGAATGGAGCAATATCACTGCTGTTTTGAGATTATGTTAAAGGAGTGTGTGTGTGGAGCAACAGCGTTTTGTGTGAGGTACTGAAGGCCCAGTTCTGATCGGCACGGACCGCCACTGGTGTTATGGGACCTCATGCCTCTTGCAGATGCAAGACAGATGTGGTCCTCACACCCACTAGGCCCTATTTTGGAACCTGTGGTGTTGTTGAAGGACGCAGTGTGTATTATGCCCACTAAGGTCTCTCGACTGCTTCAGCCTTTTCTCCCCGGACTGTTACGCTGGTTTTCTGTCCAGCTAGGAGTAGAGCTGGGGCCGGGTGTCTACGCGGTTTTAAACCGCCGCCCTCATAGAACTGTAGTTATGTACTACTGTAACCATGGTTATAATCAGTGGAGCAACTATAGAAGATATCTGGACAACACTTACATCATGGCAAGGTACACAACCCAACCCTCTACCAAACTTTAATGATGCTTTAATGCTTTGAAGCCAGATGTTGAAATTACATTTTTGTTGTAAGAATCATGTACTATAATTTATTCATAAAAATACTGGATCAGTGTAGGTCTACTATAAATGGCTTGTGCAAAACTGTGAGGAATTGGGAAGCTACGGGGCATTTAAATCCCCCTCTTCTGCCGTTAGGACCAATTATTCAGAAAAACTAAATTGCTTACCATAATTATACAGATGACACTCATATTTACATAGCTCTTTCACCGAGTGACTATGGTCCCATAGATTCGCTGACTCAGTGCGCTAAACAAATCAATGACTTTCTTTGGTGCTAAGGAAGAAAGGCTGAATGTTATTGCTCACCTTGACTCACTGTCTTTGAAGGCTAAAAGCCAAGTCAAAAATCTTGATGTTATTTTGGATTCAGATCTTCAAGTCAATAACAAAATCAGCCCATTATCATCTAAAAAAAATACAGCAAGATTTAGAGGAGTAATGTCCAAACAAGACTTTTAATAAAATGTATCCATGCCTTTATCTCCAGTAGGTTAGATTACTGTAATGGTCTTTTTTCAGGACTCCCTAAAAAAGCTACCAGACAGCTACAGCTTATTCAGAATGCAGCTGCCAGAGTTCTGACAAGAATAAAAAAAAGCTGAACACATTATTCCAATTCTCAGCTCTCTGCACTGACTTCCAGTGAGTCATATAATTGATTTAAAAATATTGCTGCTCATTTTTAAATCCCTCACTGGTTTCGGGCCGAAGTAGGCCTGGGACGGCGTAGCTCAGGAGGTAGAGTGGTCGTCTTGTAACCAGGAGGCTCCAGGTTCAATCCCCAGCTCTTCCAGAGAATCTGTCAAAGTGTCCTTGAGCAAGACACTGAATCCTCAAACCCCCAACCGCTACTGATGTGCAGGTGGCACCGTGCATGGCAGCTCTCCACCATCAGTGTATGATTGTGTGTGTGAATGGGTGACATGAAGTGCAAAGGTCCGAGTGATTAGAAAAGCGCTATATAGATGCAGTCCATTTACCATTTACATCTGAGACTTATTTCCATATTATGAATCCTCAAGAAGTCTCGGGTCATCCGGGAATGGTCGACTGACTGTTCCAAGATTTAAAACAAAACATTGCGGGGCAGCGTTTAGTTATTATGCCACACATAGTTGGAACAACCTTCCAGAGGATTTGGTGCAAGAAGACTTGCACCATCTCTAGCTATTTTTTAATTAAGGCTAAAAACATTGATATTCTCAATTTTATTTTTATCAAGGGATTTAGAATATACTTTTGTAAAACTTCATGTATGTTTATGCTGTAATTATTTAGCAGGTTAAATGAACGAGGAGAGGAGCATTTTGTAAATCCACACTGGTGATGAACTGGCAACATCAAGGTCCCATATGATCATTTCCAATCTATTTAAATTATAGTGTACTTAACATTTTAAAAGTTGTGGATTAGTAATGAAGAACCATTATACAAACTTTAAATAATTTATTTCAATCACATCTTTTAATATGCATTTTATTTGACCATTTACACAACAGAACATATCAACTATGTTGCTTAACCTTAATAAAAGCACTTAACACTTACACATAGTATGGTTACAGTATAAAATCCATACAATTATTTAAAACTCTAGTCAACATTATTATGATTTCTTGAATCATCAATTATTCTTATAACATAACTGACTCAAGCTTTTCATTGAAAACAAAGTGAATAATACATAAATGGAATAACTAGTGATCTAAAATAAAAGGAAAAGTGGCACTTTAGTGATTTTCTGTTGGTTGGCTAAATGTTACAAACACTGTCCCTTCATCTTTGGCATTGTTTAACACATTTTCTACAAGAGGGCGACCAGATCTTCGAATCAAGGGTGATGTCATTGCTTCATATCTGGTTGGACTGCCAACTACTTCAAACAGTGGCGATGTTTTACTCTCAGACTGCTTGGTGACCAATGTTGAAGTCGTGGAGGAAACAAATATGTTGCCAAATCCATCCGTTTCTTCGTATGTTTCACTGACCGTCTTAGTGCCAATTATTCCTACAGTAGGCTCTGGAACAGTTTTCACCTCAAGTACACTGACATTGCGTTGTGCAGGACTGTGGAAACTATTTGAAGACTCAGCAGTAGCAGATACCTGGCCCAAATCACCATTTGCACCCTGGCAACTCTGAGAATGAACCTCTATTTTCGACTTTGGTTGTTCTGTAGGCTTTCTGGCAGCAGAGTGAATGGAAATGAATGACGGGGAGGATTGGGAACTGCACTGTCTGATAAGTGGCTTATTGTGCACTTGTCTGGCTGTACCTTCTGGTTGTTTTGAAGGACTTGAGGCTGAAACTACCGTCTCATTCCCTTCAGATGTCTCTTTGACGTGATCTGGTTTGGCTTTGCTCGACACAATACTGATTTTCCTGATGTTGCTGGTAGGTTGACAGCTTTGCTCCGATTTCAAAGATTCATCAAAGAGTCCTGACAACCCTGCAATGTCAGCCTCAGATTTCAGATTGGAGACAGAGTACAGAGCCTTTTTAATTGCCTCTTCGATGTCAATAAGTTTCGCTAACGTCTGCTCCTTCAGATTCATTATTTCCTTGCTTGCCTTTTCCAGATCTTCAAATGCAGTGTCAACTGAAGAGGTGCTTTCGACATCATCATCCTGCATATCAACTTCAACTTTCTTTTCTCCCTTTTTAGTATTTTGCTTAGCATTTCTACTTGGTGTAACTATCCAAGCAGGGACATTTTCATATATTGTCTTCAAGGAGCCAACATCTACATCGCTGGTCTCTCCCTCTATTTCTTGCACTTGCGACAGGATTACCTTGAGTTCCTCTCGTTTCCTTAGATTTTCAAAAATCTCCATAGCTTCCTTCACATTTCCTTTCATTATCTCCTCCTTGTGGACAGAGAGCCTCTGTCTTCGCTCATCCGCCGTCTCCTTTGCTTTCTTCTTTCTGAGGACAACTCTATCCTCTGACCTTTGTTCTTCTTTGTTACGGTCATGTCGGCGTATAGCATCATATGCATCAAATGGAACGTCGGTTGCTGACTTTTGCAATTCACTGTTGCTATGTTGTTTTTTGGGAGTGTTGGGATTTGGTTTCGGTTGTGGTGCAGTGGTTTTGTCTACTTTTACCCTCTTGGACAAAAGAGGAGCTGCTTTGTTCGCAGTGTCATTATTCCTTCTCTCAAAGTTCTGTAGAGCAGCCTGCAGGCCCATGTTCATTTCATGTTTAGCATCTGCCGCACAATTCTGAACACACATCCGTATCTCCTCAGCGGCATTGATTTTCTGTATCACATTTCTTTCCATTTCCATTGCTGTGCTGTTTGAAGTCGTTATTTTCCTATCAACTTGACAATCTAATATCTTCCCTGTGAGTACTGGCGTATTCTGCATGGTCTTCTTAATCTCCTGAGCCTTTGAGTCCTTTGCAATAATTGCATCGGTAGCCACAATGTGATTAGGGCCTTGCATTGTTTCATCAATAGATCTTTGATGGCATCTTTCATGTAAGGTCTCTTTGTGTTGTATACTTGTTTCGCTACGGTTTTTGTTTTCTTGTGGTCGGTGTGGAGCGGGAGAGGGAGACTGTTTGCTTCGTTTCGCGTTTGGGGGGCTCACAGGACTTTTTACACCGTCTTTGATGATGCAAGGGACTTGGGAAGAAGGAGGTAGCAGAACACTCTGTTCTTCAACAACTGCTGATTTTGTCAATAGTGGCTTGTGTGGTAAAGCTGGCCTCTGGTCCTGTGGTTTCTCACTTTTCCTTTGAGGGACTGGAGGGGGTGCTACATCATCAGAACTGGGCGATATAGAGTTTCCATTTGCGATTACTACATGGTTGGGTGTTGAATCCTGTGTTGGAAAGGCTGAGGGCTCTTCACAAGTTACTGAAATTGAAGGAGACAATTCAGTGTCAGATGGAGGCATAGATACCACAACACTATTGCCCCTCCCCGAACAAGCTCTGCCTGAATTCCTATATATCATTGCAGCTTTAAAGTCTCCTCTGGATACATTTACACTAGACTTCTCCAGAGACTGCAGAGCCATCTGCATGTTACCTCTTACAACATCCTCTTTATTGAGGAGCTTCTGCTCTGTCGCAGCACTCTGAAGAGACCTAATTGCTGCCTTCACATCTCCTCTGATAACTTCTCCTTCTGTCTCACCCTCTGTCTGGTGAACAGTACATTTCACAAAAGGTGTCAGTGATTCTGGTGCACAATTTTTAACTATAGCTGCACTTGGTGACATTTCATCCTGTCGACAAGCCTCAAAGGTAACATATCGTTCCTGATCTTTCACTACATCACTGACCTTTGGATCAGTCGTGATTTGCTGGCATCTGGAGGAAGACGAACACATAGACTGCATCACCGTTGAGGGACTTTCCTCTTGTGCTGAGACATTCAGGTTGTATATTGTTCCTGGGACAATTACCTCACGCTCCACATGCATGCTTTGGTTCTTCGCCATTTCAAGGGACTTTTTAGCTGCTTTCACATCTCCAGATATAATTTCCTCTTTTTGTGATTGGCTACCCTCTGTTTCGGGAACTTGTGCTGACAAGACCATGTCATAGATGGTTCCAGGTTTGATGATCTCCCGCTCCACGTGCATGCTCTGTTGCTTTGCACGTTCTAATGACTGCATTGTTGCCCTGATGTCACCAGCCACAACCTCCTCCTTTTCTACCATGATAGGTTGCTTTACTGCAAGTTGTTGCTTTGCTGACGAGATATCCCCGTGGATTATGTCTTCCTTTGGGATACAGTTTTCAACATTGAGAGAGCACTCTGATGCAAACACTTTTTTGGTGTTCTTTACATCCCCGGGCAAGACATCAGAAATGGTTCGCTCCACCTGCTGCTTTTGCTGATAGAGACTTCTCTTTGCTTCTTTCACATCTCCCTGCACTACTTCAATGTGGTCCTTCGTCAAAAGGCTGTCATCATCTTCGTCTCCCGATGCCTCCGTGTGAAAACTCTTCAGGTACTGCAGATCTCCTTTCTCGATGCAACTTTTGAAGAAGTTCACGTTCCCCTTTTCATTTTCATCTACTCTACAGGAGGATGCAGTCCTCTGATTGTTGGCAGTAGCCAGAAGATTTCCAATAGTAGATTTAATATCTCCCCTTTCAATGTCTTGACTCTCGGTTTTCATTTCACAATGGCAGATGAGTGAGTAAACGGACATCTCTGCCTGTCCCCCGGCAGACTCTTGCATTATGATTCCTCTTTTCAAGTGTTTACTTTGAACAAGCAGGCTATCGATCATCTGGACGATGTTTTGCATTCTTTGATCCCGGTCTAAATTGATTGATGACGTTGACTGGTGAACTGGGAGCTCTACTACTGTGGTATTTACTTTACCCTTCTCCACCTCTCTCAGAAGAGTAACCTGGGGCTTTAGGGTTGGTTTGTACAATAACTGTAACATGATGTTCCTGATGTTACCCTCGGTAACCTCCTCATTCTGGATTTGTATGCCTTCTTTGCTAGCGAGATTATATTTTGCCATGTTAACATTACACATCTCATTTGCTTCTATTACGATACCACTCGAGTGAATCAAAGCCAGTTGATATAGATGGGACAAAGTGTCAGTGACACTGTTGACAGTGATTTTGTCCAATGGGGTGGTTTCAAACAGCCAGGTAGTGCTCTTCACATCAGCTTTTGGCATCTCCTCCTCGACATCTTTGACTGAGGTATCATCAGCCACCTTGATCTTGTCCAGTGGCTGTGATTCAAACAGCCAAGTGCAGCGCTTCACATCTCCCTTCTGGTTGTCTTCCCTATGAATAGTATTTACCATAACTTGCTCCTGAGGTTCCCCTTTCAGACTGTCAATGGGTTGATTCTCAAACAGCCAGGTGGATGTCCTGACATCACCTTGCTGGACATCAGTGACACTAACCATCCTCACACAGTTCTTGTGTGACTGCTCAGATTCAAATATCTGTTTACTGAGTTGCACATTACTGTTTCCTAAGTCCTCTACAACCCTGACAGATGGTTCATCTCGGCTGGTGAAGGAGTCCAAAGGTTGTGTCTCAAACTTCCATCGGGCTGATTCGACGTCTCCTTTCTTGACATCTTCTTGGGTGACAGCGCGGATCACATAAACCTCATTCTCTGCCTTGATGGCATCAAGGGGCTTTGTCTCAAACATCCACCTAACGCCTCTCACCTTGCCACTCATTACCTCCTCTTTCTTCACAGTGGTTACCTCGTGAAACTGCCCCTCCTTGTCTCTAATGGCATAGAGTGTCTCGGACTCAAACATCATGGTGCTCGACTTAACGTCAATATTGCTCACAGGCTTTTCCACGCAGACCGATTTCGGTTCAAGAGGTTGATCATGGATTTCGTCAAGTGAGAATGTTTCAAATATGAACTTCTTGTTGTGTACATCGCCACCCTCAACCTCATTGGGTCTGTGCATGTTTGCTTCCTCATTGTCCTTATCATTGATCATGTTGATGGGATGGTTCTCAAACATCCAGGTGAATTTATGAACTGATCCTTTCCTAATGTGTTCATTTTGATCCTGATCATCGGATACTGTTACTGTCTCCGATCCTATTTCATCGATGGACTGGGATTCAAAAAGTTCTTTGACTCGGGAGACATCTCCCGACTGGATATCTACCTGGCTGACATATCTCACATCTTGCTCTGTATTTGTATCATTTCTTATTCTGTCCAACGTTTCCATCTCAAAGAGATGTTTTACTGTTTTGACACCAACCTTGGATTGATCAGAATCCTGTGCGGCGCTGCATAACTTCAGATTATGCTCCTCGCTGTCTTTAATGCTGTCCAGAGGCTGTGATTCAAATAGCCACGTGAAGGACTTGACGTTGGTATTTGGAAGGGCTTCTTTATCGTGCACTTTGTCCGATTTGTCATATAAAATGTCCATTGGTTGTGTCTCGAATAACCACTTGCAGGTCTTGACATCGCCTTTATGAGACTCATCCTGTTGCACAGAAGGGGTTTGCTCTGTCGGACTGAACTTGGAATGGATGCCACCGATGGTCTGGGTCTCGAAAATCCACTTTGCCATCTTGACATTTCCCATTGTATCCTCCTGTCTGGTGATGCCTTTGATCACCTCAACATTTCCGTTCCCCTCTGCAAACTGGTCAAAGGGCTTGGTCTCAAACATCCACTTGTAGTGTTGAACATTCCCTTTGATTAATTCCTCTCGGTTGACTGTTGTGACCTTATGGAGGTTTCCAGAGCAGTCTTTTATAGCATATAAAGGCGTTGCCTCAAACAGTGCTTTGTTCCCTTTCACATCTCCTCCTGTTATATCAACGCTCTTCCTCTCGTTAATCTCCTCAGCAGAATGAATGTTTTTTCTTAGAGGAATTGTTTCAAAAAGTTGTTTGAATAACTTTACATCGCCCTTTTCAATCTCTTCTTCTCTGAAAGATGTGCTCTTTTCAACACTGTTCTCAAATTTTTGCTTTTTGCCTTTTACTTCTCCATGCTCATCGGCTGACAGGGCAATTTTCTTCAAACATCCAACTTCGTAGCTATCATTAAGAGTCTCCATGGGTTGAGTTTCAAACAGCCAAAGAGATGTCTTGACATCTCCCCCAAGTATTTCTTCCTTTTCCAACGGTATTTCTGCAGAGTCTCCTTTCAGTGCTGCCAAGGGTTGCGTCTCAAAGAGCTTTCTTTTGCTCGCAATATCAGCAGCTCCTGTGCAGTCAGCCGCAGTTCCTTCAAACCTGTCCACTTCAGTGCCCTCTTGTATTGGGTTAAAAGGCTGAGTTTCAAACATCCACTTGTTTCCATCGACTCCACCTTTCTGTCCCTCTTCAAGTGATATACCCCGGATAATTTTCACTCTATCAGTTCCCTTGTTAATGATGTCGAAAGGCTGGGTTTCAAAAAGCCAACGTGCAGTGCTGCTGTTGCTGCTCTTGATCTCCTCCCTGCAGATGGACTTAATCTCATGGATATTGCCACTATTGTCTTTGATGGCACAGCGGGGTTCTGCCTGGAAGAGTTTCACAGTCTTCTGGACATCTCCCTTCTGCTCCTGGAGCTCAGATTTCAGTTTCAGGAAGTTGTGGTCTTCGATGGAGTTGCAGCGCCCCAAGTCACTCAGTGACTTAGACTCAAAGAGCAACCGAGTCCCCTGCACGTCCCCAGTCTGGAGGGGCTCTGTCAGCACTGCCTCAACCAGTTCACCTTCCTCTCTTTCTAGTTTGTTTAGGGAATCCAAGGGCTGCGTCTCAAACAACCATGTTGATGTTCTGACATCCCCTCTGACAGAGGTCTGCCTTTTAGCAAATGCCCCTGACATTTGTTCGGTATTATCAATTTGCTCAAACACGGAGGAGGTGCCTCTGACATCTCCACCTTTGAAGTCCTCCTCATCCAGCAGCTTCTTGGTTGCATGGGGATCCCCAATATTGTCCAGAGTCCAGTTCTCAAAGATCCACCTCATGGACTGCACTTCACATTGATAATCTGCACCCGCGGCCTGAGTGGTTTCTGACTGCACTGCCTCCATTAGCTCGTCGTCCACTACATCATCGATAGTTGCCCGCAGGTCTGGGTGAATGTGTTTAAAGAGCCTCTTCAGCTCACTCTTCTGCCGTTGCTGGTGTAATGCTGAGAAGGTTTCTTTAGGTGGAGGCACGGGGAGGACACTTGGTGATGAAGGCTGCTCATAGTCAAAGGGTCTAGGTGGTATGTGGGGAGGTGGGGGGAGAGGCAGGTCATCTTCGTCATGAGAGGATTCTGCAACTGTGATTTCTCTGGCTACATCAGCCATCTTGAGGTGAAAAACAGATGGGAGTGCTATTGTCAGTATTCAATTATCAAAGATTGTATTAGTTAGGTTACAAGAAAATGTTAGATGGTCATGCATTTGGCGAGTGAAGCCATACGTTACCTTTTTCTGCGCTCGCTTGATGTTTTTCACAGCAAACCATCCTCCATCACACCAGGGTTAGCAAAACACTGCATAACCGTTAGTAGGCAGACATTGCACAAATCCCTACTCTATACCTGCTCATCAAGTTTTCAGTGTGTTATTTTAATTACTAATTTACTATCTATGTTTTTTTTTCTCCCCACAAACATCTGGAAGTATAGATCTTATAGAGAATGGCTGATTTTCAGATCTTCTGAAATAGTGATACCTGAAGTTTGGCAAGCAAACATAAAAACATAATATTAACAGTCTCATTTTTCAGCCTTCATGATCAGGTCCTGTGTGAAGTGCCATACTATAAAATTTGAATGCATATTGTGGCACATGCCATTTACAAAGTTTGCCTCAGTACGCATATATTAGTGTGAAATCAATACCAACCCTGAAATAAATTGATAGAATTCGTTGAATGTAATTACACTGTTACAAAGAAGTGCAGAATTTATGCCTTGCTTTGCAATATATATATATATAGGGTGAGAAGTTCAGTTATCCGTGAGGGACTCGGAGTACAGCCGCTGCTCCTTCACGTGGAAAGGAGCCAGTTGAGGTGGTTCGGGCATCTAGTAAGGATGCCACCTGGTCGCCTCCTTAAGGAGGTGTTCCAGGTACGTCCAGCTGGGAGGAGACCCCGGGGCAGACCGAGGACTAGGTGGAGAGATTATATCACCACGCTGGCCTGGGAACGCCTCGGGATCCCCCAGGCAGAGCTAGACGAGGTGGCCAGGGATAAGGAAGTCTGGGGATCTCCTGACACTGCTGCCAACACGTTTATGAGAACCGTTCTTCTCTTACTCTGTCAGTG
>CABFOT010117214.1:0-10030 GCA_900660305.1 Cetomimus sp. NI1144 | reverse complement strand
TTTTGTTTTTATAAACTGTGTTGAGGCCATGCTTGGCTGTATTTTTGCGCCCCCTTGTGGCGGCTTGCTATTGGTTCTTGTGGTTATATGTTAGCTGATGTTATTTAATTGCACATTCTTGGGGTGCTTGCACTATCATT
This sequence comes from Cetomimus sp. NI1144, assembly GCA_900660305.1. Taxonomy (NCBI): domain Eukaryota; kingdom Metazoa; phylum Chordata; class Actinopteri; order Beryciformes; family Cetomimidae; genus Cetomimus; species Cetomimus sp. NI1144. The sequence goes on along the minus strand of CABFOT010117214.1, from coordinate 9,890 downwards.
TCACTGCCCATTTAGGTGTGTATGTGACAAATACATTCTTGAATCTTGAATCTTGTAAGGAGTCAGTTGAGGTGGTTCGGGCATCTAGTAAGGATGCCAGCTGGTCGCCTTCCTAGGGAGGTGTTCCAGGCACGTCCAGCTGGGAGGAGACCCCGGGGCAGACCGAGGACCAGGTGGAGAGATTATATCTCCACTGGGAATACCTTGGGATCCCCCGGTCAGAGCTAGTCGAAGTGGCATGGGAAAGGGAAGTCTGGGGCTCTCTGCCGACACTGCTGCCCCGCTGCGACCCGATCTCAGATAAGCGGGCGACGATGGATGGATGGAATACAAGATTGAACGTCTTGTTAAGATGGATATTTTATGCAGTATACCGTTGTCGCATTACTGCAGGATGAATGCACGGTGGGGGGCTTCTACCATGGCTTTGCATATACATTACTCTCTGCTATGTTAATAGTATCACCGTCTAAATGATGTTTGCGCAGCACACATTGTAGTGTCACCGTGGTTACAAACTTTATTGTATTGTACAGCAGATTGAATGTACATCACCGTCTAGTACAACGCTTTAACTGAGGAAGACAATTAACTGAGTTATATTCAGGTAACACACACCCCAGGTGGCGTGCCAACATGGCTGACTGGAGAAATGAGGCATGTTGCAGTAAATCTTAGCGACAGAGCTGTGTGAAAGCAACCGCAACCGTTTGTCAGGGATGCTAATGGGTAGTAAATTCTTACGTGACCAGGATAATCTGGCTCTTCATCACATTCATGATCAGCACACATGTTGTTTTACAATGCAATAAGACGATTTTACAGTGATGCTGCATGAACCTTTGCATGTTTGATGATACACGGTGTGCAAACGTGGATTTGGTCATTTACTCATTGTTGAAAAATGGATAAAACTCACACACAACCCCTTGTTATCTTGGAAAACTTGTAAATTCACATTTCTGCGCATTTATTTTCATTGTGAAGTTGAAGAAAGAATTATTTCTTGTCAAGCAAACTACAATTTCTAAAATGAATGCAACCCATCCGGATTTCATCAGAAGTTCAACATTTTCACTTAAAAAAATAAAAATAAAAATAAAGCTTTGGATCCGTTTTCAAATAATGCATTAGGTCCTGCTTTCACAAAACGACGCAGGTAGCAGCTCTGTCCCAACTACGGACGTCTTCTTATTAACTTTCCTTTTGGCATTATATTCCCACGAGTTTTCAACCTTGGTGCCGGCCATCATATCAACATCTATTCAACCTCAGAATGTTTGCTGGGAAGTGTTTTGCTCTTAGCAGCATGTGGCATAAAGGTTATGCAAAAACGGCATTGTTATAAGAGCAACTTACCGTTTACAGTGACACACAAAAAAAACAGAACACTTGACATTTGCGGTGAAGGTAGATCATTATTTCCAGGGTATGTGACAGTCTCGGGGCTTTTGAGACATGTCAGCAGACCGTACTTCATAACAAGATTGTCCACACACAGGAAAGTCCATTTTAACACAAGCTTTATTGCTGCTTTGGGGAAGGAAAAGGTTAATCTCCCTATGCTCAGTCTTACAGGCTGTCTAATCGTCAGCGTACATTTGCAGGGGTTCAAAACTCAGGCAGATTCTCAGACAGTCCAGGGTTGAGCTCCGTCGGAGAGTCGTAGTCCAGGCAGGGTTCGGCACACAGAGGAGGCTATCGGTCAGAAACAGGGTTTGGCACACGGCAGTCGTCCTCATCCAGTCCAAGTTGTCCACCGTACTCACTTTGGTCTCTATGATTGCACGTTACTCTGGTTTACACGGCTCTCTCCTACTACGCCAACCTTCTCCTCCCCCTTATATATCCCACTCACTCAGCCTACTTGGCCTGATTACCTGCCCCTGCACACCTGGGTTGGAGGCTCCGTCGCTGATTGATCCACCCCTACAACTCTGAGCCTGCCGTCTGCCAGAGGTCATTGACTTGCAAGTGCCTGCTCTGCAATCTTTTTTACTTCAGTAACATATTTTATTATCAGAGGAGGCTAAATTGTGCCCACGCATGTCCTTGCATTTCTCTATAACTCCCCTGCACATCCATTTGATAATAGATTTGTTCTTTAATTTCCATTAATATGTATGCAGCTGTCAATCAATAGAACGCAACGATGCAATAACTCATATGCGACAGAGTATCGTTTAAAGATAGAGGGTCATTTTTTCCACCACTTAGCGTCCAGTTTCCTTGCAGGAGGCGCCCTTCATCACAAGGGAGAAAATGTGCTTGGACCAGAGAGAAAGAAAAGGCTGAAATGAGGTGGATGCATTGCAGGGGGTGGTTGATAAGAGACAGTGCTGCAGGACAGGCAGGCTGGGATACAGAGGGGTTTCTATAGAGGCAGACAGGCATGCCAACGTGACTAGACGCATCTGGCGTGTTCGTAACTCTGTAGGAAGAGGAGGAGAGAGAGGAGAAACGGGAACAGTTGAATTGGCTCTGATGGTGCTGTTGAGAGATTAGGAACACTAGTACTAGCTCAAACGTGATGAACAGCTGGAACATTTAGCAACCGGACTAATTAATTCACACAGGCACACACACCACACACACACACACAGAGTAGGAAGTGAGTCACTAGGGAAAGGGCCTGCTTTCATTCAACCTGAAGGTGGCTTGGTAAATTAAGTATTCCTCTTCCATAGGCCATTAATTTCCCCCTTGTGGCTCTGACTGCAGCATCAGTAATAGATTACTAGATTACTAGATTGATTTGTGTGATCCATTATTACAAGACTATACCCTTTATACAAGACAAGACTATAGGCTTTCTCCTTAATGACTGAGCACCTTTTCTTCATGTTCTTTTCAGCCGTCCGCTTTCTCACTCCATGTTTTCCCCCATGCTGCTCTCTGAGGATGCAAAACGTCGACCTTTATCCTCATCCTTGCTTTCGGACATGGGACTACATCCTCCCTGTCTTTGTGTTGTGCGCGCAGCCATCACTGACGGTTGACACTCATGCTGGAAAAGGGCGAAGGAAGCAGCTTTGCCTCACCAAGGCAAGCCAGGACTCTGTGGGCACAGACATCTCCCTGTGAAATGTCATACCCGTCTGTCCTCAACGTCACTGTGAATACAAAACACAGACTGTTTGCCATCTGAGTGCCGTGTGGCCCCTCACTCAAAGGGCCAGGGCACCACCTTGCATACAAGTGACCAGGGGAACCATTTGAATGGAGTTTTAGCAGAAATTACTTAGTTTGGGTAATGAATGTTATCTGTAGGGGCAGAGGAATTATTTTATCCTGGGCATTTTATTCACTTGTTTAGAAAGTGGGATTTGTAGAGACTAAAGCAGAAGAGGCGAAGTCTAGACATGCGTCATGGAAGAGTTTTTATCTTTAGCCTTTGGGCTTCCAAAACCATTTCACTATCTTCTGAGCACAGGAAAACCATTGGCTTATTTTATTCTGTAATGACACTCCTTCCTTTGTGGACCGTCCTCTGTCTTGCATATCAGATGAATTAAGAGGCGTGTGATTGAAAGGAAAAAAGCATTTATGGGCTAAACGTATCACATTTTCTCTCCTTCCCCGAGCCTTCTCCATAATTGCATATTTTTTTATTTGAGAGCAAATCGAGTAAAATACTTTATCTGATTGCAGTGTCTTTCACTCGTAACGCTTGGTGTCTCATTTGAACTAAGGGCATGCATAGTGTCTTCTCCATAATCGACTGATACTTGGGCCAGGCTAATGCAGAGAGTCTTAATGTGCCGGGAATGAGGAGGCCTCCGCAGATAAAATGATCACCACCAAGTATCCCAAGATCCCAATGCCTATGCTCCCTGTCATTCACAGTTTGGTATTCACACAGTAGTATTAGGCAAAACCAAGTGGGTCCTCTCTATCCGATTAAGCTCGCTTTTACACCCTTATTCTCATGGTGGATCTAGTGATTAGACGGCGTCCCGCTGGCTTAGTGGACTAAGACGCGTACCATGTAAATCGAAACGTCCTGGGGTCGAAACCAGCCGAATCCAGGATTGAGACAGGGGGCTCCTTCCTGTGAGTCCTCCGGATGAGACGTTAAACCGAGGTCCTGACTCTACAGGGTCATTAAAGAACCCAACGGCACTCTTCGTAAAGAGTAGGGGATAACTCCGGTGGCCTGGTTAAATTCCCACCCAGGCCCTCCTCACAGCATGGCCACCCAAACACCCCTTGATATCCAATTGGCTCATTAATTCCTCAACTCTTCCGCAGCCAATGGCCATAATGGCTGCCGTGCATCACCCAGGTGGGTGCCACACATCGGTGGTCGCTGAGTTGTGTCCCCGCCCCCACCCATTCCTGAATTTCCCCAAGGGGATTAATAAAGTATATCATCATCATCATCATCATCAGTAAAGAGCTCATCCTTATGGAGTACTTGTGTTCAAGCTCCTGTGTTAGCAAACATCCACCCTGCTGAAGTGGCCTTTAGCAATATGTTTAACCCCCTACCAGATCCAGGGGTGCTGTTTTGTACTTCAAACCTTTCAAGGGTCAAGGTCTTTAGTCCCCAGACCCCAATCTATGGTCTAGTTGGGGAGATACTAGTGGGGCGAGTGAAACCTCTGATCAGAATGGTTGTTCTGATAGGGCTAACTTCTTGTAAATGAAGTAATTGTGAAATTTAGCTAATTTGCTAGTGACCATTTGGAATCCACTCAAGGGCCCCCGGGGGTCCCCGCACCCCAGTGTGGGAGCCGTTGCTGTATGTGACCCCGTGCTCTGACCTCACTGGAGAAGGGGCAAGTTAAAAGAGAATTTTTCCAATGGGGATCAATGAAGTATCACATAACCTGGATCACTCATTGTAAATAGCTCTGGATTAGAGGGTTGGCCGAACGTCTAAAATGTAAAATGTCCTGATCATTTTGTGTCTCCAGTCTCGCCAGACGCCAGAGGGGGAGTTCCTGCCCCTGGACCAGTGTGAGCTGGACGTGGGTTTTGGGACAGGGGCGGACCAGCTCTTCTTAGTGTCGCCCCTCACCATCTGCCACGAGATCAATACCAAAAGCCCGTTCTTCGATCTGTCACAACGCTCACTCCTGAACGAGCAGTTTGAGATCGTTGTCATCCTTGAGGGCATCGTGGAGACCACCGGTTAGAGCAGATTTTCTTTTTTGTTTAATGCTTCATTTCATTGTCTTTAAATATTCAATCGCAAAAATCCTTCAGCTTCGATACTGCTCGTAAATATCTCTCTTTCTTTTACCTCAAGCACTTCTTCTCCGCTTGCATTTCCATTCCCTCTCTGTCTGCGTATCTTTATATAGCTTAGCATTCAACAAATTTCCTCATCATTTTGCCTTTTATTTCTCTCCCTCTTGTCTATTTCTTGTCTTCCCTCTTCTTTCTTCATGTCTCTCACCCTCTGGTTTTTCCTCCAACCTCCTCTCTCCATCCTAGGTATGACATGCCAGGCCCGGACATCTTATACTGAGGATGAAGTGCTGTGGGGCCATCGCTTCCTCCCCGTCATGTCCCTGGAAGAGGGCTTCTTCAGAGTCGACTACTCCCAGTTCCACAACACCTTTGAGGTCCCAACGCCACCCTACAGTGTCAAAGAGCAGGAGGAGAAGTCTGCCCTGACTTCGCCCAACCCTCTGCCTATTCCACCCACCCCCTCCTCCCTTCCCCCGGGTAACGGGGGTCATGGAGGCCGCAGGGAAAGGCTGCTGTCAGCGGACTGTGTAGACCATATAGAGGACCAAGCACACAGGATGCCCAGCAAACTCCTGCGCATGAGCTCCACCAAGGAGGAGTACCTCCGGAGGGGCATGAAGACTAGAGCAGCCTTGCCTGGGGAGAGGGCTTACAGCACTGGAGACCTGCCACTGAGTATTCAGAGGTTGAGGTCCAGTTCCATCCCTGCTGGTAGGCAAGGGCAGCCAGAGGAGCAGGTCCAACTATTGGCTCTGGATGGAGATCCTGGGGAGGAAGAGCAGGAGAAACACAGACTGCCACCAGCTATTAGCCCCATTGCTGCCCCAGCTCTAACCTCAGTCCAGATCCCCTTGGCAGGGGGTCGACCAGAAGACAACCTGCCCCCCAAACTGCGCAGAATGAATGCTGACCATTGACTTGTCGTTGACTCTCACAAAGACTAAAAAGACACTAAGAATTTAATCAGGCTTGATGGGCATTGCAGGTATTCAACAGGTAAACGAGACTACTGTGATATCAATTCCATTTTTCCTCTGAAGATTTTGTCAAATATTTTACATGTACTTACTGGCTTTGTACGTATGTTGTCCGTCGCCATAAATAGAAAAACATCATCAATAAGTGAACGATCACCATCCATGCGGCACACTGACTCCCAACACATTTTGGGACGTCCTGCTGGCTTAGTGGACTAAGACACTAAGACTAAGACGCGTACCATGTAAAGTCTCAACGTCCTAGAATCGAATTCAGTTGAATCCAGACGTGTGCGCCGGGATCGAGACAGGGGCTCTGTCCTGCGTGTCCTTCGGATGAGACGTTAAACCGAGGTCACTCTCTACGGGGTCATTAAAGAACCCATCGGCACTCTTCGTAAAGAGTAGGAGATTATCCCCGGTGTCCTGGCTAAATTAAAAAACTCGGGTCCATCACAGCTTGGCCACCTAATCACCCCTGGATATCTAATTGATCAACAACTCTGAACTCCTCAATAGCCGAAGTGTGGTGAGCGTTCTGGCAAATAAAACCGTATGCTCTGGAAAAACCTCCAAGAAAACGTTTGCCAAAGGATTGCTTTCCTTTATCTGTGAAACTGGTGTTTGAAACTCGAATTGGGTCAAATTCTGATGAAGATTCTTTAACGTAAGTCCACTCTGAGTGAGTTGTTATGTTTATTTATTGACCAAGTGGTTATATTTATATATTTATCATGTTTCTTTGTATTTTATTTGTGTTTTTTTGCCTGCTACTGTAAACTCGGTGCAGCACTTGCATTGGTCCTTTATCAAGGGGGGTGAACAAATGTAATCACAGATCATGTTTGGACTGCCAACTTTCTATCACCGTGAATCGAGTTATGAAAATGTAAAACAGATGTTTGGGATTACAGGATGATGCTGACATCAGGGGACAGCATATTAATATAGTGTATTAATACTACTTCAGGCATTAAACAATACTTCCTATTGCCACTGCAAAATAAATTTGATAAAAGCACAAGTATGTCTCTGCGAGTATATTATTAAATGCTGTCTCACCAAATTACCGTTTCATAAATCTGTAACTAATGTATCTTACATGGCTGTGCATCTCCAGTGGTGTATTTGATTGCATGTGCTCATTGCATCCACCGCCCAGCGGTATTTCAGCCTGCAGAGCACATCACCGCTAGCTCATATGTAGCCGCACATGATGGTTAAGCCAACATCTATCAAATATTAACGCCACTAAATTTGAGAGACACGATGAAGGTTGAGAGGTGTAGAGAGTACAAAGGAAACTCAGGAGAGACGCCTCTGGTGACATTCGATCCCGGTCTGTGGCTCCAGCGACGCCACCACTCCATCAGCATCCTTAACTTTCACCTCAGGCTGTGGGCGTGGGCCAATTATTTTCGTTGTCCTGAGGCTGATGTAAATCACGGCGGTGTTTACCACGCTGCTCGATAGCACTTGGTTCATTTGTCTCGATTGTAACTATCGAGACGGACTCTGGACTATTGCCTCGAGTGAGGAGGGCGATTATCCAGCCATTACACATCTGATGATGCCCAGACCAAATTAGTCATTATTTAAAGAATGACATAAAATGGAAATATGATTATGTAACTCATTGACGATACAAAATTATCTGCTCAGCTTGAAATATGATGGGGTGAAGAACAAACCAGAGGCCATCCTTCATACGGACATAATACTCTATAATGATGGATTCAACTGAAAAACAAATCGTTTTTGTTACTTCATCATTAAATTGTGTCTGGAAAATGGATTTGTTCTATTTTCAGCCCAGTGGCTCTTCCTTGGTGGGATGCAGGTTGTTACATCCATTAGACAGATCCAATAAAAATGCTGTATGGCAAACCTGGACAAATGGATCTGAATGGCCTCGCCTGAGATGGACGAGATGAGTCTAAATGAAGCCACAGCCTTTACAGGACAGATTGGACAGTGGTGCAAGTTGGCAACCCTAAAGGACGAATCCAGAGCTGATAATCGACAGAGGGTCAGTAAATAACTAATACGCTTTTAACAAAATGGTGATGCAGTTGACCTATGGTGACTTATCTATTGTTGAGATTTGGCCTTATAGTCTGTTATATATGTAGTTATATCGTAGTTGTGTTATTGTTTTTCTATTTGGCCTCAATTTCCCGAGATGGTAAATGCCAGAGACATGAAACTTTGACCAATGGTCTAGTTTGGCTTCAATTAGACGCATCATAAATATAACCCCCATCAGCTGGAAGAGGACTCTGTCTCCCACGTCGTTAGTCAGAGTGTCATGAAACCTGGTACACATATGTAGCTGACCCAGAACTACAAATAAGCTTCAAGGACCACTAATGTCCGCCTGGGAAAAATGTCCGCCATTTAGAATTCTTTGAACAACAAATAGTTTACATCTCCTCCTACACCATTTCCCTAATTACCACCAACATTGGTCAGCAGCATCTACGGTCCACGCTCTTTAAAAGTTGATTATACATTTGTTATACTTACTTCATGACCGATTATTTATTATTATTATTATTATTATTATTATTATTATGAAACTTTGGGAATGTTTTAAAATATGTTGACTAACCATGTGTGCAATGCCATTAAAAGATAAACCAATATGGGGGCACCACAAAGGCCAGAAAAGGGTGTCTCCTAGACGTACCACATGTTGCCCAGCGGCAGTACTTTGAGTGAATAGCTAAACACAGTAAAGCCAATCAATAGTTGGCTATTGACACATTTTAACTACACTCCTCAGCAACAAAGCATGATAGCTGGTGGCTTAACAGCCTAAACTGGCAAAAAAGACAGTCGTCCTCAAAAGGGTATGCTTACACGCTGCAGCTCTGGCTGCTGTACTGGCATGAAGCCCGCCATCGCCACTAGCGGCTATATTGTTAATAGTTGTGTTTATATCTCTTTGGCTACCAGTACACTATGAATTAAATGTGTTGTCTCATTTAATTAGAGTGTTTAAGCACAACTCCACAACAAAACAAGACTCACATGCCCACATGATGTTATTATTATGAACAATCAATTAATCTTTTATGTAAATAAGAGGCAAAACCCGGAGATCCAAATGGGCTTTATTTCACTGCAGTGCTAAAACAGTGTTTGGTGGAGGTTTTGGTGGATGACTCTTCTCATCCCTGGTGCCACAATGGTGGAACGAGCTTCTCCCAAACTGAGCCATCCTTCTACTGACATAACCAGTGTCTCCTCTAAACCTTTACAAACTGACCCATCCTTCTACTGACATAACCAGTGTCTCCTCTAAACCTTTACAAACTGACCCATCCTTCTACTGACATAACCAGTGTCTCCTCTAGACCTTTACAAACTGACCCATCCTTCTACTGACATAACCAGTGTCTCCTCTAAACCTTTACAAACTGACCCATCCTTTTACTGACCTATCATCTCTTCTCTTGCCCCCCCCCCAAAACTGACCCATCCTTCTACTGACATAACCAGTGTCTCCTCTAAACCTTTACAAACTGACCCATCCTTCTACTGACATAACCAGTGTCTCCTCTAAACCTTTACAAACTGACCCATCCTTCTACTGACATAACCAGTGTCTCCTCTAAACCTTTAATAACTGACCCCTCCTTCTACTGACCTATCCTCTCCTCTCACACTATGAATGCTACTTATTTCTACTGAAGTATTATCTGATGAAGA
>CABFOT010117025.1:0-10561 GCA_900660305.1 Cetomimus sp. NI1144 | reverse complement strand
TGTTCTGAAAATATACACATTTCCATGGAAACCATCCAAGGTCTTGACTTGCCAAATTAGCAGGGGAATAATAATCGTGTGACATCCTGCAACCGCACTGCATTACCATATCACTGGGAGTTCCTCATTGGTGCTACATAAACTTGAAGCCTACTCGGGCAGCATTCTGTGAAATATACAATATCTGGAGCGAGAACGGACAAACCAAGACTACACCAGTCCAGGATGCGGTTCAGAGTCAATTTTATTTGGTTCTGCCGCTCGTACAGACAATGAAATAATGCCTCACTCAGGTTTAACAAAATAAATGAAAGAAGGTTTCGCTAACTAAATGGTTTCTCGCAGACACGTGCAGAGAATATTGGAGGGGCAGGGGCTGAAATTCCTAAAAGGGCACGTTCTTGAAAAAAATGCATTGATGTTTTTTGCCAGATTTAGTGGAATATCTCATTTTATGTTAACATTAGGATGATACTTTACATTAGCTTTCACTCTGGTCCTGAATCTGCAGATCATCAAGATCTTCTGTTTTTATGTTATCCAAGTTTATGTCTGAAGTTATTTCTGTCTCTGTAGTCAATAAGTTCATTTTGACAAAGGGAAGATGAAACGGTAATTTAGTGCACAGTGTATCAAACAGAGACCTACATGAACTTCAAAGCTGGAGTTAGGCTTCAGCGTGATTTAAGGCTGGGACATTTCTTCCCTTTTTTTGACCATTTACTGTTTAATATCCTACATCATGACCTGATTCTTAATGTTGGCGAATACATTTAATTATTGTTCATGCTGCTGTTAAAATCACATCATAATAATGAGATCCTGCCAAACAATCCAAACAAAACTCTACCCCAATGTTTTTCCTGTGTCAAGTTTTATTCTATTATTTTAATTATCTCCACTGTTAAACTGTTTCCACAAGCGAGCTCCAAAGACCGGTGAGACCGCTGTAGCATTTGTGAGGAGCATCGTTATGAGCTGGCACAGTCCTATGAGTTTGGCATAACTGAAGATCAACAAATTAGAAAGAGGACGGCAATAGGCATCATGAACAGCAATGTCTCACACAGCCTGTCGGGTGTGCACACCAGAGTGAACAGATTTAAAATGTGCGTGGACGGTGAATTGGACGAATCCTGATGCAAGCCTCCCTACGAAAATATAAAGCAGCAAAGCAGTGGATGGAAACAGACTCAATTCAATAAATCAAAGCATAGTGACTAGATAGAATACTAGTTCACTTTGCAATAGCAATGAAACAAGTGAAACTTCCCCTGCCTGCAAAAACATGTTTAGGATGTGTAACAAAATGGAACATTTTGATATAGTATGCAAAACATCAATGTTGAAAGCTCTGACAGCAGAGACAAACAGGGATGTGGATAACGATTGGTCATTATTTCTTGGATCAGGGATTGAGCAGCCATGATTCAGAGGCTGCTCATAGGCATGTTTAATGACCTGTGAAGTGCAGCACAGTTGATTTTAAAATAGATACTGGGGCAGATGCCAATATCGTCACTGGGAACATCCAGAAGCCTGATTCAATGGCCGCCGGTCAGAGCCACACCCAGCGTCTGCAGTCCTGCTGGTCATTTACAGAGGTACATTATTTTAATTAATATAATGGGGAAAATATATTATAGAAGCCATTCAAACATGACCTGCTGTACAGAACTGTTGCATGCAAGATGGGGCTAGTTGTGAGAGCTGGTGAGATCAACACAGATGTTTTCAGGGATGTGCCAACATATTGCTACTGAACTGTGAACCACAATAGACCTGAGACTGAGATGCTGATGCCAGATCAAGTACCTTTTTTGGAGCTGAACTGACACAGATTTGAGCTCTGGGCGTCACTGAAGAAGTCACTGAGTCCACTGACTGGCATGAGGGTGTATGCCAACCAGAAATGACTCAATAAGGTAGTGAAACATGAGAGATACATCTTTTCCAACATGGAAGACAGAACTCCCAGACTAGACAGGGCTGTTGGAGGTGTCTAACTTTTGACAGATTCCACTCGATCCCAGCAACCAGACAGTAACTACAGTCATCACACCCATGGGGAGCTACTGCTTCCAGCACCTACCATTTTGGATATCATCAGTTCCCAATATCTTTCAGAGGCAGATGAGCAACATGATGGATGACATAATTGTCTATGGATAAAGTGGGGAAGAACACAACCACCAGTGCCACTTCAGTAAGACGGGAGACAGCCATGCCATGGACAGCTTCTGTCTACAAACCAACCACAATCCATTAGTCACATATACAACGTGACATGTGCCAGCCCCTGCTTATGCAACATGACAGCAGAGCATGTTCAACGGAAGCAGCTGGCAGTGGCTGACACCCTCCGAAGCCCTGAGAGAGAAAACTACATCAAATATAGAGGAGGATGTTAAGGCAGCTGTGGAGGCTATGCTTGCAAGTAGACCACAGGGCTGGCCACAGAGACTGGCTCATCTGTCATCACTTCAGGAGTCTAACAGCTTGAGCATGTCTGTCTGATTTGGATGGCTTAGACCAGATTGTTATTCCAGCATCACAGACAGCAGATGTATTGCAGGGGATACATGAGGGTGTCAGAACTGAAATCCCAAGAAAAGTCAAGTCATGTACGTTCTGTATAGAGGGAAGACCAATACAGAGACAGAAACCACTTGTGACTACTCATTCAGCCAAAGGTCCATGGTAAAAGGTCACAGCTGACCTGTGTGAGCTATCGAGCAGGAGATTCCTCGTTGCCATGGACTACTCCAGAGACACTGAACTAGCTCAACGGGTCTTCAGATTGAAGAGCATGCTCGTGAGATGGGGAATACCAATGGAGGTTGTTGGCCACAACAAGCTGACCTGTGTGAGCTATCGAGCAGGAGATTCCTCGTTGCCATGGACTACTCCAGAGACACTGAACTAGCTCAACGGGTCTTCAGATTGAAGAGCATGCTCGTGAGATGGGGAATACCAATGGAGGTTGTTGGCCACAACAAGCTGACCTGTGTGAGCTATCGAGCAGGAGATTCCTCGTTGCCATGGACTACTCCAGAGACACTGAACTAGCTCAACGGGTCTTCAGATTGAAGAGCATGCTCGTGAGGTGGGGAATACCAATGGAGGTTGTTGGCCACAACACAATGTAGTTACCATAGACTGAGGACCGGCTGGGGCCTCATTTATCAACCGTGCGTACGCACAGAATTGTTCGTATACCGTACACATAGTGTGCGTAAATATAGTGGTATGGCTTTATCACATGACATTTGGTCCTTGTTACCCACAGGTGAACAGTGCTGCTGAGATGGATGTCAAAACAGCTACGCGCATCCTCAAACGTCCAGACCCCCACTTCACTTCTTTGTCTGATGTGCTATTGCAACCAGCAGTAGTGCATCAGGAGCGCGCCACTGGGATTCTAGCAGAATAGCTTAGCCTGCTGTCAGTATATGACATTGCTGGTGATCTTACGCTGAAATGCTAATCAAGATTTCTTTTATGTTTTGAATTCAATTACGACGGATAACATGATCTTTCTTTTCCTTCCCAAGAAGTACATTTGGTAACACAACAGTATAGCTGATAGACCCGACAAGTCAAGCTCGGCACACTGACTATTTCCTTGCACCCCCCGCTTCATTTTGATTCAAAGGTGGCCATCCTTTTTTTTATTTGTTTACATTGTACCAGTAGATAGTGATGTGGAGGGGTGGGGGACATCACTCTGTCTCTATTCCAATAGAAGAATAGCTGTTGGATTCTATATAATTACTGAAGATGATTATCTCAGTGAAGGATAATATTTCACCCGCATCGCGCTTTTACTCAGAGGATTTGTAATAAAGCTTGAGGCAATAATGAGTCATGGCATAAAATGTAGGGCTAATTCCATTAATTCAGCTCATTGCCCAGCACAGCTAGGCTCCATCTATTGGGTTGCACTTGTCATTTCAGTATATCTTTAACCATCTGATCATGCCCGGATGCATTAAGTGATAGGCCTGGCACCACCTAGCTGTGATGTAATGACTTGAGATGTGAATGGAGACAGGTCACATTCCAAGGATTAAAATATGACCTTCTGTAATTGGATCGAGGCTGGAATTCCTTCTGTGTATGCCTCAAAATCCAGCTTTGCTTGCTCGAGATCTTTCTAGCACTAGCCCAAAACCAAACCAGCTATGAACCTTTAAGTCCAACTATGCCTTTCGGAAAATTGAAATTGAGTATAACATGATCAAAAATCTCACATACTATGATAAGGCTAACGAGAGCTAACGTTTCAGAGTATATTCATGCTCTGTCTCCTGATCAAGGTACGAGGGCCATTTGACCTAAGGGAAATTATTAATTGCTTTAGATTTCGTCTGATGAACACAGCGTAGCCTTGGTGTTTATTATTGATTGCGTAATTCCCCATGAAACTTGAAACAGTGGTAATTAAATGAAATGTGACATTGCTGGTGGACTAACTGTTCTGCAAAAGAATTTTAATAGGCTTAGCTCGAACTAGGCTGCCCCACACACATTTTGAGGCACGGGGAGAAAATCGTATCGCACAGTTTTTCTCTGTTACTCTCTCAGAACACTCAAACTGGAAAATGTGAGTGAAGCAGCGATGTTTGTGTTTATTTCGAGAAATCTTTTCAGGTGCGCTGACCCGTAGCAGAAAGGTTTCGATGGGAAGGGGTACAAGCGTGGCTTTAAAAGACTTGGCTCAGCTTGATGCACTGAAGCCGGACACAACACCAGAACAGACATGTGCAATCCGTGAAAGAGCAGCCTGATGGATTATCAGGAGAAGCCGTGAAGCAAGAAAACCTTTTTGAGACATTTCCAGCTGCCAGCGAATAGATGGCACAGGAAATCAGAGGTCAAAGGTGTGATGCAAGGTAATATGCTCTGCGGTTTGTTTTGGTGGATTGAGTGAGTCAGTGAATATTTAGCGAAATGAAATAAGCCTTCATAGCCTTTTAGCATAATGTAATATCTGTCGGATAAGGTAATAATTTATATGTATTAAAATGTCTTTCTGAAAGGGTAGACTTTTTATACTGTTAAATTGATGGATATTCTAATAAAATCATATTATTACATCATTACATTATTACTTGATGAGGGAAATAGTCTCACAACTTGAGATATTACAATCTTCATATTTCATGAGTTGCTATAAGTCAATATTATTTAACCATCACTTAAAAATATGTTACAACCTTCACAGTAGTATGTGGTAATCCCCGGCGGTTAGTAATATGATGTTATTATATTATCTGAGTTTATTACCATCCATCCATTAATTGTCAGCAGAGAACCCCAGACTTCCTTTTCCCTGGCCATTTCGACTAGCTCTGACTGGGGGATCCCGAGGCGTTCCCAGGCCAGCGTGAAGATATAATCCCTCCACCTGATCCTCGATCTGCCCCGGGGTCTCCTCCCAGCTGGACCTGCCTGGAACACCTCCTTAGGGTGGCGACCAGGTGGCATCCTTACTAGATACCCGAACCACCTCAACTGGCTCCTTTCCACGTGAAGGAGCAGCGGCTGTACTCCGAGTCCCTCACAGATAACTGAACTTCTCACCCTGTCCCTAAGAGAGAAGCCAGCTACCCTCCTGAGGAGACCCATTTTGGGCGTTTGTAACTGCGATCTTGCTCTTTCGGTCATGACCCATCGCTCATGACCATAGGTGAGGGTAGGATCGAAGATGGACCGGTAGATCGAGAGCTTTGCCTTCTGGCTCAGCTCTCTTTTCATCACAGCGGTGCGGTAAAGGGACTGCAAAATCGCACCTGCTGCGTCAATTCTGTGGCCCATCTCCTGCTCCATTATACTCTCACTCGCAAACAAGACCCCGAAATACGTGAACTCCTTCACTTGAGGTAAGAATCAGAATCAGAAAACTTTATTAATCCCCGGGGGGAAAATTGTTTAAGGACACATTCCATACTCGGAGTGGACACTCCACCTGTTTCCTGCTGAGAACCATGGCCTCAGATTTAGAGGTGCTGATCCTCATCCACCATTTGTGTAAGGTCCTGTGGAAGTATGGGGTGAGGGGGTCACTACTTGGGACCATCCAATCTCTGAACTCCCAAAGCGAGAGCTGTGTACGGATTCTCGGCAGTAAGTCAGAATATTTTGGTGTTGTGGTTTATTACATGAACAGATTTGACTACATTGACATTCGATTGTTTTAGTGGGACAGTTTTAGTACATTTCGATAAAGCATTACATTACCCCATAGATATTACCGTGCCAGGTGTACAAGCCTGACACACCAGTGACAATTTGTGATCGTGTTTATGGCCACAGCCGAGATGGTGATTGGCCAACGGGGAAATGCCAACATCATGCTTTAGTGGTGGGCGATAAAGATAAACTGCATTTTAAAACACTACCGCTACTCATTATAGTTAGCAAAATCACCCCATCTACTGTGCACTGCTAAAAAAGGATCCCTATGCATTATCGTCTTCAACTACAGAGAAGGGCACCATAAGCCTCAGATTAATGGCTGCAGATATGACTCATTGATCATCGGCTTCCTTCGCTCAAGGAATCGGCTTAAAGAAACTGGACACTGTTCAGCTCAGCTCAATCAATGTATGTGATGTGTGTCACCACTTACACAACACACACATTGATTGAGCTTATATGGACACTGTCAGCTTAAAAGTTGTGACTTTGTAGTTTGAAACAACCTTAAATATTCCTGGATGTTTTTGCTGCTTTTTAGCGGAGTCACATTGAGAAAATGTGAACTTACTCTACTTTAGTGTGATATTTAACACTTCCTCTGTACAAATTCAGGTCTACCCATTCCAGGAGGATGTATCTCCCTTCGACGTACCTTTTGGGAAAGCATCTTTGGAACGTCTCGGTTTGAGTAAGCACTGTAAAGTGTCAAAGCAAGAGATAACCAGCATTGTTTTATTTTTTATTTATTTTTTTATTTGCTGCATCACTAAGGTAACTGCAGGAGCTGTTACGAGCCTCTGACTGCATTAATAACTTGTGCTGTAGGGACCTGTTATTCATGTCCTGAAACCTGAGAACGGGTCACCTGTTCTGCTACCTGAGCCCATGCTCCCTGGAGACGGAGGGCAGGCGAAGGGAGGCCATAGACGAGAGCCTCACATAGCTGCCTGTCTTGAGGGCTCGACTCATATGGACGAGGCCTGAGGGACTGCGGCAAGCTCCGGGGAACCCAGGCGGGTGTTTCAGCCAGCGTTACTAAACCAGAGGCGTGTGTAGCGAGTGAATTGACAGAGAAATATCAACATCCACTGGAGAGTTTCCACCATAATCATCACGATGAGAGTTTAACCAAGGACACAAGTCGTCCCTCTCTCTACAGCAGAGGATTTTTTGGTTTCTGTTAACGCTAAGGCGCTTGACATAATCTCTGGGTAAGCATATTGACTCTGCTGATGAGTTGTGCTCTGCTCTTCGATCAACTGTCAGCACTGAGTAGTTGTTGTTACCACTGGGGTGAGAGAAAAGACCACAGAGCCCTCTCGGCCATCTGGTGACAGCCCAGATCTGGTGCACTCCTGGCCGAGCACAGGCTAGAGGATGCACTGTTGCTGCTGTTGAAGACAAGAGGCTCTACCTGTTCAAACAGAGAGGAGACACAGTTAACCTTCCTAGACTTGGCACTCTGCTTTATCAGGTAAGAAGCACCTAGGATGGGTGAAAAAACAAACAAGAATTAACAGAGAGTGTGTACTGTAGTTCCTGAAATAAAACTCCTCAACAGGTACATTTTGGATTTGTAGATTTGAGTTGTAAAACCTTTTGCAATGATGTTATTGCATTATGTTCGCAATCAATCCTACAATTTACAAAAAAAAGTAAAACAAAGACCAGTCAGAATCAGTAGTAACGGTTTTTCATAATCTACTCTTCAACAGAGTTACATAGTTCATGGTACTTTTTCAAAATGTGTCCTTGCTGCCCAACGTCTTCTTCTTCGAGTCTGCCGCAATCTCAAATGTAATTTTGCCAATGTCAGGCACAGGCCACAGCTGATGGGATGGGTTCAGCCAGGTCCTGTGGGCTACACTGGGGGTGTCGGCACATTCCAGCAGGTGGGACGTGGTCTGTATTAATCCACAGCTGCACAAGTTTTTTGTTTGAGAGTTCCAGGTTTTCACTAGTGCTTTGTAGGTATGTCCCCCGTTCCACACAAAGTCTTTGAGTCTTCCAGATTGTCCATGGGAGGATGTGACCGCTGGCGAGGCATTCAGTGGGTGTGCTTCCTCTCTCCATCAATATATGTTGTGTGTTGTGTTGTTTCCATTCATCTTTCCAGATGTTAAACCCTTGCTGATTGTTTGGATCATGTCTGGAGAGGCGGGACTGTCTGCAGTAAGCTGGATCTCGATTACAGTCTGGGTGAACGTGCAATATGGCCATACAGAGGGTGCCTGGTGTCGAGCTCCTGTGCTCTCCATTTGTTTAGAGCGATGATGGATCGTCTGATATGAGGGGGGAGTAATACCAACTAAGGCTTCACTAACATAGACCGCGCCCCCCATGGAGTACGTTTAACATTATTTGGACATGGTTTGTATCACTGACCTCTAGAGGATGGAGAGCTGGATCTACCGATGCAGTAGTAGACGTGATCCGCGCCTCTTAGCGGATCAACCGATGAAGACAGGAACAGCGCCCCTTGCGGTTCGCATAGAGGCATGGGGCATGTGTTATTTTTATGAATCCCATGATAATGAAGAACGAAAGAGAGTGTCCTGTCAAGTGTGCCTCCAGGATACACATGGTGTGGATGGTTGGAGAGTTTGTGGCCATCTCAGTAGATGCTCAGTTCATGTCCTGTGTCTTGGTTTCCCAGATGGAAGCTGCATAGTTGGGTTTTTGATGGGTTGGGTTTCCAGGTGGTTTTTATTGTTGTAGGTTGACATCTCTTGGAGGGCACTTTCAAGAACATGCTTGGTCTTCTGGAAGTCTTGATGTTGTGTGGTGATGCAGAGGTCATCTGCATAGATGAAACGGTGGCATTGAGGGGGTAGTTGCTGGTCGTTGTTGAAAAGGAGGGGAGCCAGTACGCTGCCTTGAGGTGGGCCATTCTTTTGGGCTGTCCATTTGCTCCTCTGGTTGCTCAGCTGGACATAGATGGACATAGAGGCTTTTGATGATTTGGCACAGGTCGAGGTTGCCAGTCATGTCCAGTAGTTTCTTGATCCTTGTGCAGTGCTGCACAGTGTCGTAGGCAGGGGTGAGATCTATGAAAGCTGCTCTGGTTATTAGTTTGTAATTAAATCCATCCTCAATGCGTGAAGTTGAGTAGCTGTCCAGCACAAGAGTGGCCCGGGCAGAAACCAACTTGGTCTTTGGTCAGCTTGGAGTCTGAGCAGCATGAGGAGGTGGAGTGGTAGACTCTCATAGAGCTTGTAGGTGATGCAGAGGAGGACGATGGGCCTGTAGCTCTTAGGGGATGATGGGTCTTTTCCAGTTTTGAGAATAGCAAGTTTGACCTTTCTCTATAGAGGTGGGCTTGTTTTCTGTGTCATACATTAATTAAGGTCTAGGAGCCAGGTCTCTGGTTGAGGTCCCTGGTGCTGTATCATCATCAATTCCTGCCGAATTAGTTTTCAGTTTATTCATTGCAGCTTTGATTTCCTCTGTGTCAAAAGGCTTGGTGAGAGGGCTGGCTGGTTGTGATTGGTCTGACACCACTGTTCGGCGGTGTTCTCCTGTGGGTTGATGGCGGCTTTGCCCAAGGTGGGAATAAACATTGAATATCATCAAAGAAATATTGAGTCCTCCAGCATATTTCTGTACTATATTCTAACAGATTATGGCCCATGTGACCACATTCCAATGACCCACAGTCAGGGGCATTACTGCATGCTTGACTCGATCTCCTTAATTACTCTGAGACAGTAGCGCGTATTGAGGAATGGATATGTAACTGGTGGTCTATATTTCTATTCATTAGCTGTGTCGGGCGGTACAGAGGAAAGAGGGTGCAGAGTAATGGGAGATGCGTTGGGCTTCAAGTAAAAGGCCAGGATTACAAAATAACACCAGCAAGCTACAATCACTCTATGAGACTTCTAAATGCATTTTGTTTTGTCCGAGAGCTCTTTCATTGTGCTTCATCTCAACACTGGCTGCTATGCTGATGGGTTCATCTTGCTTGTACCCACAGCTCGGCAAAGCCCGGCTGCTTAGTAACCAGCTATAGGTCCCATGGCCTCAATCTCTGCTCCTGCCACTGTCAGGCACACAAAGGTTTACACATGCAAAGAAAAGCACATGGTCACATACTGCTAAAGACAACCCCTATACATACCCAGCTCAAGCTCTCTGTTCTGCCTCCGTGCGCCGCCCCCCCTCTCTCTCTGTCTCTCTCTCTCTCGCTCTCTCTCTCTGTCTCTCTCTCTCTCTCTCTCTCTCTCTCTCTCTCTCTCGCCCCTCCCTCTCTCTCTCTCTCGCTCTCTCTCTCTCTCTCTCTCCCTCTCTCTCTCTCTCTCTCTCTCTCTCTCTCTCTCTCTATCTCCCTCTCTCTCTCTCTCCCTCACCCCCCCCT
>CABFOT010116923.1:0-10636 GCA_900660305.1 Cetomimus sp. NI1144 | reverse complement strand
GAATCATGCCGATCAGAACTCAACCTTCAGTACCTCCCACAATATGTGGTTGCTCTACTCGCACAGAAAGTAACGTGAACGGAGGTGGCACATAATGTGAGATTCAGGCAGCCGTGAAGATTGCCAAAGCCAAGTTCACCACTAGCGCACGCACACACGCACGCACACACACGCACACATACATGTAACAACGATGCCACCAACACTCCTTTAACAGAATCTCCTACAGCATTATTAATTTATTCACACAAACTGTTGTTCACTTCTCTCTCACACACATACACACACACACACAGATTCAATAACATCACCATCGCCGCACAACAGGTACACATCTGCAGAAATATGTCCAGGCAGATCAGCATACATTTAAAACAGAACGATGAAGAAAGTCCTCAAACTGAGTTCTGTGTAACAATGCCGTGGTGTTGCACCTCAAAACCACGTTTTGGCAACAGCATTGTAAACTGCTACAGTGGTGTAGTTGGAGGAGCTTTTGCCTCCCATGTCAGAGACCGGGGTTCAAGACCGGCATGAACCTGAAAACTTTCTCCAGATTTTGTTGGGTGTGCCAGGTGTCCATTTGGGTGGCACTGGCACACCCTAGCATACCCATGGCTACGCCCATGTATGCATGTGCGTTAGGGTAAACAGATTTTTTCTTGAAGATATTCTTTCCAGTATTATTTCTATATTATGTAATAGATCACCAGCATAGTGATTGTTACATCATTGTATATACATTGTTTTGTGTTGGCTACCGACCTGTTGTGTGTTGTTCTTTTGATCAAATCCCCCACTCCAGTTCACTTCAGGCTATATATCGTTATAGCTGATAAGACATAAAAAACTAGGATATAGAGCAGTCAAACCCAGAGTATAAAATGTAGACTAAAAACATCAAATGGAAAATATTAATATGGGAATTTAATTAGCATGTCTACGGTACTTTAAAGTGAATTTATGGTGAGTGGGTATATTATCATTCATTCATTGGTTTCAATCAGGAAACTGAACTGTCACAATAAATAAAGAGATCATATAATAGCATGTATTGAGTTGATATGTCTTTATTGTGTATAGATAACACCCACAAGTAAAACATTTTTTATTTCCACACTTCACAGATGCAATCAACTCCAGCAAAAATAGACAAGCGTAAAAATAACTAAACAGAAAATGCCATCCAGCTCTCGCTGCACCCGGTGGACACATCGAACATTAGATAACATAAAAAACACGTCTGGGGGACATTGACCAACGCTGGCTCTTTGGCGTGGGCAAAGCTAAGCTTTACCAACCAAGCTCAACTCAAAGTGATGCAGCATGCAGGGTCATGAAGTCTTTATAGTTGTGCCCCACAATGGCACATGGGCAGTCAAGTGTTTTGAAAATGTTGGTACCAACCAACTGATAAAGATGTGCATTCATGTGCCATCAGATATATTGGAAACATGAACACCCTAAAAAGTTCAATGAGTCGGAAAGTCAGGGAAAATGTTGATATCCCAGTTTCAAAGATGTTGCATGGTGATTTTTAACTGAGGTTTTGAGACTATCCCATCATTTGTTTAACTGAAGTTAGTCAGATTAGCTTGTTAAGCTAAAGGACTTCCATGTTTGATTATTTTAAGATTTTCCAACAAAATGGTGCACGAATGCAACGCCGTAGTGACCGACTTGGAAGTCTCAGATGGAGGACACAAGGCGACTTCCACTAGCTGCTGGTGGCAGCTAATAAATAGCTCCAGTGGCCTGCATAGGTTAAGAGGTCTGTTAAGCAGTACTAAATAAACTGGGTTGTCAGTAACAGAACCCATAACAGAATAGCATCTCAGTACAAAACCTTTTAACAGTGATCTATTTTAGAGCTACAGAGTACAACAGTGATCAGATTATGCTATATATTCTTTAGAAAAAATAATGGATTGCTTGTCAGATTGAAACAATTTGCAGTTTTACTTAATTATTTTGCTCTATTTGTTCATTTTTCATTCAGGGTTACTACTTGAATAGTCAAGGACTGTGGCTTGATCATCAGGGTGTCTGTGGTGTCCAGAGGTTAGAATGCCTGTGTAGCTCAATGTGTAGAGCAAGACTCTAACTAACGCTGCCAGGGTTAGTGGTTAAATTCTCCTTGCAGCTCAATGGGTAGAGCAAGACACCAACGCTGCCAGGGTTAGGGGTTAAATTCTCTTTGCAGCTCAATGGGTAGAGCAAGGCACTAATGCTGCCAGGGTTTGGGGTTTTTCACTCAAGGTTACTCTGTGCTCTGACCTATGATGAAATCAATGGGATCTGTGTGTATCACAGAGACGGTTTGGATTTGCCAACCACCTTGTTTTCCACTATCTTTGGATAACCATGGAAGTAAGGGGAAAGGCCATTAAGAATTTGTAAATTGAACTTTGACAAGAAATAGAAAAAATACCTGTGTGTATTTTCCAAAGTCTAATCCCAGTGTGCAGCTCACACATGCCTTTTATTTGCAGCCAAGGGAACATTTACTCACTCTATTGCTTTTTGTCTGCATGTATTACTGTGAATGTTTAACACACACTCTTCTATATGTATCTCAAGATTTTATTGTCCCATATAAGAGCTGTGGCTGTGTTGAAAATGAACTCCTCGGAGACTGCAGGAAGGAGAATGCAGGAGTGGTTACAATACATGCATTGTAGTTTATATCTTGTTCACTAGACGGCAAGAAACAAAAGTAAAAGGATGTGCATGTACCACATCCCCGTCCTGCATCTTCTCTCATTTCTCCACAGGAAGAGAGAGAAAAAAGGTACGTCAGATGCAGTGACTCACGTCTGACCTATTCATAGTTGTTTAAACGGGAGAAAAAACAAACAGACTGGTTTCTCCATGTTTCCACAAACTCAAGGTGATCAGATCTGTGACACAAAGGCGGGACTATTTACTATTAACATTTGATCTGTGTCGATCAAACACATCTAACCTGTGATAACCCCAAACAGCATTTTTCTTTGCTTTCTCAAAGACATGTAGATAAAAATAAAAAATAAACATCTCACTGACTAAACCGAAAGCTATACTCAGTCAGTACATTGTTACCTTCCAAC
Organism: Cetomimus sp. NI1144; assembly: GCA_900660305.1. Taxonomy (NCBI): domain Eukaryota; kingdom Metazoa; phylum Chordata; class Actinopteri; order Beryciformes; family Cetomimidae; genus Cetomimus; species Cetomimus sp. NI1144. The sequence continues at coordinate 7,547 of CABFOT010116923.1, read as the reverse complement.
AAAGTGCCTCATCGCAACATACTCTCCAAATAAATTAAATGCCTAGAAATTCATAACCAATATAGATATATTAACAAAACAGTTCTACAACATATACATAATATATTTTACATTACATTTTAAACGGTCAAAACATATTGCCATCTATAAATCCTTATAGGACTGAATGAGATCAATTCAGTGACTTGACAGGTTATTCTTTTTTTTAATTGTATACATTTGTTTTATGCACAAGGCAGAGAAAAGCTGATCAATCCCGTTTGGTAAACTAAAAACATTAAATGCCATTTTATGCCAAACAGTTTATGAATGAAACTCATCCAGTCCTTGTAGGGATGTCTTTACTTCAAGATGATGTCAGCCCCTTGAACTCTGTCAATCATCAATCACAGTTCTCCGGAGGAGGGCTGTAGCTCAGGTGTGGCTGACTGGCAGTTGCGTCATGGAATGGGATATGATGGGCTGGAGCAGCAGTGAGTTTGGGGTTTGGACTGTGAAAGTAAAAAATAAAAAAATAGAAACATGCAAAAGTGTGAGCATACCATGCCTCCCGTGGTGCCAGGAAAAACCTCTGCTGGCTTAATTAGTATGTAATTTCCCACTCAAACTGGTCCTCATCTTGACATGGTGTTTGATATCTAAGCATTTGGTTTAACAGTGGTTTGTTTGAAAGCAAGGGAACTAAATGAACCTCAAAGTCCAAAGGAGATTAATCTAAATCAGCAAGTAATTTCCTTCAAGAGGTCGAGCTTATGGCCATATTTCTTTATAGTTACAAATCTCAGATTTAATATCCAATAGTGGTTTACTTAGTTCTGCAGACATCATGTTCAGTTGTGCCCAATATCAAGTTTGTAGTAGCGCTGTTGGGCCGGTAAGCCAGCCCAGTTCAACTACAGCCAAGATACAACTGAGGTGGTAGGCATATAAAAGAGGACTAAACCTCAGTATGAGAGACAATGGGGAGAAAGGGTATGTGAAGTGCTGAGAGAGAGTGAGTAGAGAGTACGAGGAGGATGAGAGAGTTTCTGTGTGTGACCAGGGGGGTTGTCACAGTATACAGAAACATCTCATCTGCCCAGATCTGCTCAGAGCCAATGCATCAAAACTCAGTGGACCCAGCTTAAGGTCAAAAAGTAGAATGTTCTTGAATGGTCATGCCTAATTGAGCATGTGTTTCACTTGCTGAAGATGACATTGAAGGCAAAACGCCCACGAAACAAAGAGGAACTCAATGTGGCTGCAGTAAGGGTGATAAAACTGCCCATAACCATGGTCAGTGTAATGACATGTGCATGTCTCTTACCATCCATATAGGTCATATTAGTGAGGAGGGGTGTGTCTGAGTTAATGTAGGCTGTGTATTGCAGATCTTCCAACATAGGTGGTGTCAGCTGGCTGGGGGGGAGTGATGTCATCATTGTAGTGGAAACAGGATGTGGGCCGACGTGTTTCTTATGACGAGCTCGGCAGTTCTGAAACCAAACCTGAAAAAGTGGGAGAGCAGAGAAGGAAAGGGATGGTTAATTTAATCGGCCTTGAAAGTGACATTTCCCACTTCACCACTACATGGCACCTGTTGCTTCCATGATGCCCGTCTTCTCATTTTCAGATGGAAATATATCACACATTGCAAAACATAATCACCAGTAATGTGATATAGGCTCACTGTGGATCCTAAAGAGTTAAATCATTTTCACCAAGGGAAAAAAATAACCGAACTTCAAGCTCCTGAATGTTGGATTAGTTCCGCAAGATACCAAAAAACATTGGACCATGTGGATCCCTGGTTCAATTAACAGTAGCAATGGCAGAAATATTCTTGTGAATGGGTCAGCATATATTTGGGTGGGCAATTACTTTAGCACTCTAAATTAAACATGCGTTCTAGACAGACACCAGGCTATATAAACTTGCACACTGCAGACCCAAAACCGTTTGTCTACCTCTATGCTTATAACTTCTTCTTCTTTCGTGTTTCGCCATCAGATGTTCAACTCAAGTGTCGTGCAGCCACACCCTCATGTCTGGTCCCGCTCGGGAGACCATCCTCCGAAGGTGGTCTATACAGGGGACAGGTGGTGATTATGTGGTCGGCAGTCTGCTCAAGCTCCCCACATGCGCATGCTGTGCTGTCTGCCAGACCTTCATAAGTGATTTGAAGCAGCCGACCCCAGTACGTAGGCGGTTCAGCAATGTCCATGGCCAGCATGGTAGATCTTCTCCTTCGACGCCATCTCCCGGGTCCCGGATGCAATGGGGGATACATATGGGCACTGCCGACTCCCACTCCTACTTCCAGGATGTCGCCAGCCATGTGTTTGTAGGTCGGTCCTCAGGGATAGAGCCAAGCATCTCTTGTGCTGCCTTATCGTAGGGGTACCGGGACTCGAGTCTGCTTGAAAGCACTGCTTTAGTTGTAGTGTCATGCAGGATATGCCAGGCATGTTTCTGGGCTTTCCTTGCTAGGGCGAGGGTAGCAGACTCTCATCATAGGATGGCCGGGGCAATTCCCACTAGGACTGGCAGGTAGGACACAGGGGTGGGCTTCAGGCAGCCAGTTATGGTCCGGAGGGCATCGTTAATGGCAGCATCAACCTTCTTGACATGTAGGCTTCTACTCCAGGCTGGGGTATAGTATTCAGCTACAGAGAAGACCAGGGCTTGCGTGGAGATTCGTAATGTCATGGCGGGCTCCCCAGGTTGTACCAGCGAGGTGACGGATAAGTGAGACCCTTGATGTCACTTTGGCCCTCACTTTTTCTAGGTGTTTTTTTTGTAGAACAGTGTTCTATCCAGTCATATACCGAGGTACTTTGGGGCTTGCTGGAACTCCAGGCACTTGTTATCAATGAACACATCCAGTTCCCTTTTTGCTTCACTGTTCACCTGCAAAGGCAGGCATCCAAGATGCCCATATCCTGGTTGAGACCCTCTTCCATCGCCTTCCACGTTGGTTGTCGTAGTATAATGGTTTGACATCTCCATGATGAAATTCACCATATGCCCATCTGGAATTGTCCTCAGTAGCTTCAGGTGGAGTCTGCTGTGCCAGACGGTGTCATATGCATCTGTCAGGTCCAGTAGAACTACCCCAGCTTTCTCTTTGGCTTAGAAGACGTCTTCTATGTCCTGCTTGAGCAGTGATACCTGGTCTGTGTGTGATCTGCCTCGCCGGAAACCAGCCTGTTCCCTCGGGAGCTGTGGATCCACTACTGACTAAGACTGTGAATCATCCTCTCCAGTATCTTAAAATGGTACACAGAGCAGAGAGAGATAGGTCTGTAGGCCTCGGAGTCTTCCGCAGGTTTGAGCTATGGGCTATGACAACAGCACGGCGCCAGGTCTTTGGGAGTTTGGATATGCGGGAGCAAGACGAGCAGAATTCACAGAGCCAAACAGATGTTGTTGCACTCTGGTGGATCACAACCTCGGGATGGATGTCATCACTGCCTGGTGACTTGCCTTGCTTGAGTTTGCGGATGGCCGCACTGAATCCAACTGTTGTGAAGTCTCCCGATCGATCACTGCATCGACACTGGCTGCCCTGGACAGTAAGGACACCTTGCTACCGCGGTCGATAACTTGTAAAGCGGTCAAAGTTCTTATCTGCACATGGGAATCGGCCGTTTTTCAGGAGTTGGGATGCAATGGCATCTGCTCGGGCACTTGGGGGGGCGTTGTTTTTTTGCCTGTCAGCCGATTCATGGTCTGCCACGCCTTATGCCTGGAGTGGGTGAAGTCCATTGACTCATTGACTTCAGCCAATCTGGCTCTACGGGTCGCGTAGTAGTGCCATTGCCGTCGCATCCACTTCTTTCCTTGAGCTAGCTTGCTGGTGGTCACGTAGGTGGTGGTTGCTGCTTATAACAAACCCACTAACGCACAATTTTGTGTCATAGTTACGAAAGTTAATATAGAGGTTTGTGCTGGGGACAGTATTCCATGCGCACGCAATGTTGTACGCTGCCGACGTTTCCATTAACAATGGGGTATTTGGGTTGCCGTCTACCACTACAAGAACAGTAAGAGCAGCGGTATAGTTTAGGGTAGTTTAGGGCTTATAGAATTGGTAGACTTGATATGCTAATTTGCTTCTACTGTGTTTCATCTCCCCGTTTGTCTTATTTATTCTGTAATTCCATTGATTGTTGTTCAGTTAGATCTAGTTTGGTTCATTTCCTGTAAAGTCCTTTGAGACACGCTTGACATAAAAGGGCTTTATAAATAAATGAAATTGAACTTGAAATGGCAGCAACTGACCTACCTGAATAACTCTGCGGCTGAGGCCAGTCCTCTCTGCCAGATTCTGGAGAGTCTGGGCGTCTGGGTTATTGTCCTTAGCAAACTGGGTCTGCATCACCTGGAAACATGGGGGTAGATGTTTAACAATACGACCTATTCTAACAATATAAGGAGACAAATTATTCTGCCAACAGAATATATAACAAAAAGTATTTAATAGATGAGGATTCCAGGTTAACAGATGTATTCGCTCTTGTGTTACTTGGGATCCTCTATCAAAGAGGGAGGTGCGGCCATAATCAACAGACATTGATGAAGGCCACAGCACTGAAAAAATGTGGTCTGCAATGGGAACGAAGTGATCCTTTATTAAAGATGTTTTTGTTGTAGAGTATGACCCATAGTGTATTTATAAGAGTTGTTCAGGTTGCACTAAAAACACAATACACTAGATAAGAAGTAATAATACAAGAAAGATTGAGATATAATACAATCAGAAAACACAACAATAAACTCTCCCCCCTACTTTCATACTTACACAATGGGATGAACACTTCTAACGTTAAGAGGTTTTGAATGTTGTTCCAAGATCACGGTGTGAGGAGGCAGTCTTTCCTAGCACTAAACGCACCTTAGGAACTTTATACAACAGCCAATGAGTAGAACGCAGATTATAGGTACATGTGCTATATCCAGATAGCCCACAGAGGCTTGATGGAAGCGTATTGACTTGTAGATAACAAATATACCAATGTTGCTGCCTTCAAAGAGACAAAGGGCCCTTCCTACATTACTGTGTTTTCAAACTAAACCGAAGGCGTTAACGATCGGTTGTCCTAATCATCCATTCTGCTCCTGCGAACTCAAGGTGTGACAGCCATATATGGACTATGTTGGGTCGTACTCAGATCCAACCGATGAGTGATTGGTCCTTATCAGTCAGTCTGTCCTTCCCTGATTTGACAAGCCGCTATGACGCAATGCAAGTTCGGATGTAAACAAACACCATGTTGACTGGTGCGGACGAAAAGCAGTCGGCGGGTGTGTGTGTCTGGATAATAATGTGCGGGCAGATGATAAGTGTGTGTACGTGTGTGTTTTCACTGAAACAGAATTTCTGATCCTCAAATGTCCCTTGAATGCACAGTGCAAGTCTTTTTGAGAACAACTGCTCAAACAGCTCCCACGTGGGCCATTAACCAATCAGGTGACAACTTCCCCTGTCCCAGGCAGCAGGTGGAACCTAAGGGGCCTGGAGGAGCTGATCACCTGGGCTCGCGTGGGCTTCAAGTTGGTGAAGTCCAGATACCTAACGCCGAAGAAAGGAAAGGTCATCACCAAGTTCCGCTTTGCATTTGGCATCATCCAGATACCATATATCACAGAGAAACCAGTGACAGGTTTGGGAAAGGTGTTTAACTGCAGCCTGAAAGACACTGCATCCATCCGAGTAACCAACCAAGACCTGGAAGCCTGGCTAGCGGCAGGCTTGCCAGGCTTACCTGGCAAGTTTAAGGCCTGGATATACCAACATGGCATCCTCCCACAGATTATCTGGCCCCTCTTGTTCTATCAGGTCCTGATATCCAAAGTCAAAGGCTTTGAAAGGAGGGTCAGCAGGTTCCAGCGGAAGTGGCTGGGACTACATAGAAGCCTGAGCAGTATCGTCCTGTAAAGGCTGAACAACAGACATCAGACCCAATTGTCTCTCAGGCCGGCATCAAGGTCAGGACAGGAAGGAAGTGGTGGACATCAGAAGCTGTGGTTATCACTGAGGCACAGCTAAGGCACTGCGAGATGGTGGTAGCAGTGCAACATGGAATGGCTGGCCTGGTGGCAGCACAACACATTGTTATGACAAGGCACTGGGGAAGGAGAGGAGGTTGCTCATCCAGGAAGAGGTGAGAGCATCAGTCGAGGAGGAGCGTGCCAGCAGGATGGTTGAAATGGGCAGCCGGGAGCCTAGACCAGATGGGAGCAAGCAGTGGAGTGCAAAGTCTCTTGGGCCGAGCTTTGGAAAGTCGAATACAAATCTTAATCCAAGCAGTCTATGACATTCTACCAAGCCTATCTAACTTGTTCTGATGGGGGAATGTGGAGTCACCAGCTTGTCCTCTGTGTCTTGAGAGAGGGACCCTGGAACACATCCTCAGCTGCTGTCCAAAAGCCCTGGTTGAGGGGAGTTACCGCTGGCATCATGACCAATTCCTGAAGTCCATAGCGGACACCATCTGCAATGGGTTTGGCCAATGCAAGCACCTGTGCCAAGTGAGAAAGACCATCACTTTTGTCATGGCTGGGGAAAAGCCGACATCAGCAGCCAGGAACACCTCCTCTGGCCTGCTAGCAACAGCACAAGACTGGGAGCTGAACGTTGAGCTGGAGAAGCAGCTGAAGTTCCCAGAAACTGCTGCCATAAGACCAGACATCGTGCGTATCTCGGACGCTTCCAATCAGGTCATTCTTTTGGAACTCACTATTCCATGGAAGCACTGCATTGAGGAGGCCCACAAAAGGAAGAGGGTGAAGTACACTGAGCTGGTGGAGGATTGCCGAAGCAACGGGTGGCGAGCGAGGTGCAAGCCCAGTGAGGTGGGATGCATAGGGTTTTGCAGGCCAGTCCTTCTGCAGGGCTTAAAACATGGTGGGCATCACAGGGGCCACCAGGTGAAGGGCCATCAAGTTGGCCACCGAGGCAGCAGACGTTTTGTCACTGTGGCTGTGGATCAGGAGAGGAGAACCATGGGTGGGGTAGAGCAAACTGGACACAGGTCGGCGCTTGATCACCCCTGGCTGGGTCACCTGGGTGAGGGTGTCTGATTGTTGAAAGACCGGAAACACCCAAACGACTCAGATAACATCACTAATGATGTGTCCAGGTGCATCAAATATGTATGGCATAAGCTCAAGTGTGAGATTCCCCCCATATTGGTAAGCATTCATTCACACATATATTTACTCCTGCTTCAACGCATGCAGGCATGCACACGGTGGTAGTACCTGTAATTGGTCAACAGTGAAGCTGGTCCTGGCCCTCTTGGCAGGTCTGGGCATGGTGCTGGAGCAGTCTTTGTCTGACACCACTGCTTCTTCAGCAGCTTTCACTTTCTCTGGAAAGCAACACACACAGGACATGTTTCAAGGATACCTTGACATTCTGCAGTTTAATTTTCATTACCATCTGGCCATCATACAGCTTCACTCAAACCAATGGGTACCACTGGCTACAAGCTGACAGCTAGCAGTACCACTTAGTTTGAATGAGGAATGCCAAATTTAATTTTTGATTAATAAAAGTCCCA
>CABFOT010116693.1:0-11159 GCA_900660305.1 Cetomimus sp. NI1144 | reverse complement strand
CTGGTCTCTTCCTTCTCAGCTGTTCTTTCACTCTGTTGTCTGGTCTCTTCCTTCTCAGCTGTTCTTCTTTCACTCTGTTGCCTGGTCTCTTCCTTCTCAGCTGTTCTTTCACTCTGTTGCCTGGTCTCTTCCTTCTCAGCTGTTCTTCCACTCTGTTGCCTGGTCTCTTCCTTCTCAGCTGTTCTTCCACTCTGTTGTCTGGTCTCTTCCTTCTCAGCTGTTCTTTCACTCTGTTGTCTGGTCTCTTCCTTCTCAGCTGTTCTTCTTTCACTCTGTTGCCTGGTCTCTTCCTTCTCAGCTGTTCTTCTTTCACTCTGTTGCCTGGTCTCTTCCTTCTCAGCTGTTCTTCTTTCACTCTGTTGCCTGGTCTCTTCCTTCTCAGCTGTTCTTCTTTCACTCTGTTGCCTGGTCTCTTCCTTCTCAGATGTTCTTTCAGTTGCCTGGTCTCTTCCAGCTGTTCTTCTTTCACTCTGTTGCCTGGTCTCTTCCCTTTCAGCTGTTCTTTCACTCTGTTGCCTGGTCTCTTCCCTTTCAGCTGTTCTTTCACTCCGTTTCCTGGTATCTTCATTCTCAGATGTTCTTCTTCTGTACATATTCGGCTCCACTTTCATCTAGTTCCATTGTATTTTTTGAACTTGGTTATATTATTTTGTTCTTTATAACTGTACATGCCATTTCTAATTTTATTTTTCTCTTTTTATTCTCTTGAAGCTTGTTGGTGTCGTTTGTTAATGTTGACGCACCAAAGAAGACCAAAACAAATTCCTTGTATGTGCAAACTTACTTGGCAATAAATACTCTTCCGATTCTGATAGATGCCTTGGGGTTTTACAGCATCATGCATGAAGATAACATTGCAGATATAGGGCTTAAAAGCTAAATACAGCAACCGTTATCCATAGTATGTGCTGTGTAAAACGCTGGCTAAAACATTCAAACAGTTTCGGCTGATGTTCTGCATTAATCGAGGAAAGAGAAAAATATCAAACACGGCTCTACAGAGACAGCCAACGAAGATTGATAGTTTATAAATTATTCTGCATGCCTTTCCAGTTAATGATCCTATTTCAATGGCAAGTTGCATTGTTATTTGTAATGTAATAAATATGCCTCACAATAAGTCCAGTATGTACTCTACATTATCATCACAATAATGGCTATTTCGAATGACGATAGACTGATTCATTATTCTTAGGTGGGTGACAAGGAAATATAAATAAATACTACACTCTAAATTATTTAAAAGAAATGTTCACATCCACAGAGACAAGCTTAACAAATTACTCACACAACAACACATTTAATCGTAACCCGTTTATTGAACATTTTCTTCATTGCAGCAACAGTAAGTTCAACTGGTAGTCAAAGGGTATTACAGATTGGTCATCTTGGGAAATGTCCATTTATTTATATAGGATTGGAACAGTGCTCTTACATTATTTTTCACTAAATTAATGGTACCACAACTCACTAACAACTTACCCTACATGAACTTGAGTGCCATCAAAAATAATTTGAGTGAGGATAGTTTTTCACAACTTACATGAAAGCTTGTAAATCAGCTAATGCACAACCTAATGACAATGACAATTAAGTGTTCAATGGCAATAACTGGCTGTAACTCTACATTACAGTCCATTATTTGACCGATACACGGTTTCAAAAAAAAAAGTGCACATTATTTCAATTGGAGACATCTGCAACCTTTCTCTACTTAACACACACAATATAACCCGTTCACCCAAACCTCAGACATTTGAACCGACAGCAGCAAAAAGACAATATATTAGTTGTGCCGAACTGTTGCAATTTCCTCATTAAGCAACTACATTAGAAGTGTTTCAATAGCATGCCTTTATGTTCAGGGCATCTTGGAATACATGAGCATAGACACATACATGCAAACATGTTTCTTATTCGATATGTTTGAATATGGATTGCCCCAATTCAGTCATTCGGACATTTTACTGGTCAAAACACAGGGATACGGATTGATTGGGTTCAACTGAAAATAGACGGGCCTATTAAAATAGGGATTAGATTCATTATCATCTTGCAACTATACACTTGCAACATTTTGGCAGAACAGGTTTCAATCAAATAAATAAATAGGTGTGATTCGTTTCATCATTTGTACATCTATTAGTCCAGTGTAAAGGAGAGCCTGAGAATAAGGACATTACCAAATAAATAAAATATATTGAGAGCAAATGTATTTCTCTCCGATTAGTCTAAATGCAACACAGGTCTAACAAAGAAATCTGTAGCTTAACACAAATAGTATGGCAACAACAAAACCTTTTCCACAATCTATCGTCAGTTAGTTTAGTCCAATATACTTTGCATGTTCCATATAGTGCTGGTGCAACTCAAATTCTTGACAGAAAGAAATTCCACAATCAAGACAAGTAAGGCCATTGGTATCTCCTGATGAGACAGCAGCAGGGGCAACACTCTGCCGCTTGTAATCACCCATACATTCCTGGTGATGATCAATCAGGTCCTGAATCTCACTGAAGGTCTTGGGGCAAATAGAGCAACAATATGAGTTGTCGTCGTCGCTGTGCTGAGCTTCATGCTTTTGTAATGCAGCAGGTGAAAGAAAGGCTTTGCCACAATGTTGGCACTTGTGACTACTCTGTAACCGACTTGCTGGGTTATGTGTAGAAGATGAAGAGGAATCCCCCGTCTTGTCAGCTAAGGAGATGTTAGGTTTTGGAGGCCTTGAAGTCATAGCACCACTGAACCTGTAACGAAGCTCAATTGGGAGACGACCACGGACCTCATCGTGCCAGGCAAGGTGTTGTTGCAGTTGAGTCTCAGTCCAATAGCCATTACAGCAGAGGGCACAGCAGAAAGGCTGGCTCTTTGCTTGAGTCTTATGCGTTCCCAATTGTTCCTCCGTTTGGAAAGCTTTTCCACACTTATCACACTTGAAGAGGCATTTGGCTATATGCTCAGACTGGCGGCTAAGCGGTGGGGTCACCTCAGCTATGGTTTCAGGAGGTTGGATCTCCTGCTTAAGCTTAAGGCAAACCTTCCTGTGATTGAAGAGTCCACTGGCAGAGCTGCATTGCTTCCCACAGTCAAGACAGGGGATTGATTTCAAAGGCGAGAGGTCCAATTTGCTTTTCTTCCTTCCTTTGCCAATAGTACTACTTTTCTTTACAACTATGTAGTTGTTAAACACCGTGTTGTCGTTTACAGTAGAAATATCTTCTCTCGTGTTGACTTCACTGCTCAAGTTAACGTCATCTTTACTTGCATTTAATAGAACTTTACTCTTGTCTTTTGTGCTCTTTGAGTGGGCCTGCCATTTGTGGGCACGCAGGCCTCTTACCTTGGCAAAGACCATAGAGCAGAGAGGACACTTGTGAACTTTTGATTTCAGTTTCTTCAATGAGATGGCTTCACACCCACTGAGGTTGACATCCGCTTGTTCTGGGGCCTGGTCTGTTGATGTGAGCTGGGATTGGTCTTTTTCAAGATCTGCAGACACCACAGTGTTTTCAGTGTGCTCACATTCATAGTGGACTGCCAAAACAGAGCCTTCCATAAATATTTTGTTACATTCTGGACATGGAAACTCTGGTTGCAGTGATTTTCTGCTGCTCTCCACACTTTTGTTTGAATCAGGCTCTGGTTCAGTCTTGATTTGACACAGGGCACTGGATAACTGATGGCTCTGGAGATGACACAGGAGGAAGAATTGCTTGCCACATTTGTTGCACTGAAAATGTCCTTCAGCCTCTGTCTTGTGTGTAACAGAGTTGAAATCATCACATTTTACTAAAGATCCAGACAATGTCTTCTCAGTGTGCCATCTTTTGTGAGAACCAAGGGCTGAGTTGGAGAGGAATCGTCTCCCACATTCTGAACAGTAAAACGGTCCTTCACTTGATTCTCCCTCTTGAGGTTTCTTGATTATTACAGACACTGGTAATTTAGTCTTTTGCCCCAATTTGTGACCTCGGAGATGAATTCTTTTGTGAAAATTCAAAGCTCCGACCACCGAAAAACTTCTCTCACACTCTTTGCATTTGTATTTCAAATCGCTTGGACTAGAATTTCCCAAGTTGCATACAGCCTTGTGATTTTTCACATTTAGCTCTCCAGTGTCCATTTCATTCTTAATTTCAGCATCCATTGTCAATTCCTCAGAGCCTCCTTTTCTGTTGATATCCTTGTTGCCCATGAGCCATTTAAGAGGCTCATTATTTTCAGAGGGTTCTGTTATACCATCACCGAGTGCTTGACTATCTCTTTTGGAGCAACGTTTTTGATGAGCCCGTAAGGAGGACTTTTTGTTGAAATGTGCAAGGCATGTTGAGCACTGGCGTTCCTCTAGCTTGACATTGGACCTTGGTGATGAGGGCGAGTAACCAGTCTCATAACCATGGCTTTTCATATGAAACTGAAGTGCTTTGGCCCGTGAAAACAGCTTCCCGCAGTCTGGACAGCTGTATGTGTTCTTTTTCACCTGTTCAACTTGATGCTGAAAAGATTTAACAGGGGGTGGGAGTAATTGTTCATTGTGCACAACCTGGTGTCTGAGGAGGCCAGAGAATAGACGGAAAGACCTGCTACAGAGTTCACATTTGTGATTTCCATTTTCATGTTTCCGCATGTGCAATTTCATTATGCCCCTGTGACGGAATTTCCTACCACAAACCGGGCATGCCACCTTAACACTGGAGCGTGGATGTCCATTAACGGATGCTGCAAGACCTTTCTTTTGTCTCAAGTCTGCACACTCAGTTTGACTCTGCTTGTGGTGGGTGTAAGCTCCTAAAGACCAAAATCCCTTTCCACATTGTTTGCAATGATGCATCTTAGGGCCTAGAAGAGTTTTCTTCGGATTGAACACTTTATCAGTGACTGAAATATTCTCTTTCTTTTGAGTTGGGCAGTTTTTCCTATGGTTATACAAGCTACCTGCATAGGAATAAGACATCATGCAATCTGGGCATGAGTATGGTTTTCTTTTAGGATGGTGCAACTGATGAGAGATCAAGGCAGACATTCGCGAGAAACATTTACCACACTCATCACACTTGAAACTTGGTTTCTCAAAATCTGCAGTCTTGTGTAGTACATTCTTGTATGGTTTTCGATCCTTGTGTTTTTGTATGTGATTGCAGTGCGATGTATGGTTATTGGTTTCGTGTCCACATATGTCACATGTGTTAATCGACATGGGCTGACCTAAAGTCAGTTTTTTTTTATTACGAATTCCATGCCACATTTTGTGAACACGCAATGATGAGGCACTAGAAAACCAACGGGAACACTCCGGACAGTCAAACCTTTCAAGAGTAATTTTATCTTCAACTTTCGTCATTTCCAGTGTGCCTTGGTCTTCACCATGATCAAGGTCAATTTGTACAATTTTCAGATCCATCTCTGGTTTCAAAACAAGACTACTGGTGGAAACTTCAGTTTGGATCTCATCTTTTACCTCCCGATCTGATTCACACAGCAGCTCAAGATCAGAATTTGGGTCTTGGAGGGGCTCATCTTCATCAGATTCACTTGCACTGATCACCTCTACATTGAAATCACCAGTTTCATAACTCTCAATGTCTTCATCGATCTCATTTGCATTAGAATCTTCCACGGCCACAGTGGTAAGAAGTGTGTCCTGTGAACCAACTTCATCTGCCATGTGCTGGGTCTCTTTCCTTTTGCCTTTCATTATCTTTTGTTGAGGTAGCGGAGAGTTTAGTGTTTCAGCCTCCTTCTCTGTGTCTCTGAAGACATCAGTGTGATGAAGCTGATGGGAGTTGAGAGCAGAAGCCCTGGAAAACTTCAGCCCACAATCCTTACATTCAAAAGCCTTCTTCTGTAGCTGACAAACTTGATGAAGGAATGACTTTGCTGGGGTCTCTTCACTGTGCACCAAACGCTGATGCTTGTAGTAGAATGTTAGAGTCATAAACACTTTTCCACACTCCTCACACGAGAACTTTTTTGCAGCATCATCTGAATGATTGGTATGCCATCGCTGATGGTTGAAGAGGGCAATATTGCCATTGAAACTCTTTTGACACTCTTTGCAGTAAAAGCTTTTCTTTGGTTTTTCTTTCTTCTGTTCTGGTGAGCATTTGCCATTCCTGCTAAATCGCTGGTGTGTTTTCAGGCGTAACAGGGCAGTAAAGGCTTTACCACATGAACAATTAAAAACTTTTTTAGGAGCATCATCTTTCTGGTTTTCACTGTGCTCTCTGTCCACTATTGGCTCCTTAGAGTGAAACGCATTTCCTGAAACCCTGTTTCGTGACTTTATTAATTTTCCCTCATGACAACGACGGTGGGCATCGAGAGCTGACACACGAGAATAACTCCGTCCACAAGATTCACATTGAAATGACTTTTTTTTCAAGTGTTCAAGCTCATGAAACACTGATTTAGAGGCTTGCCTGTGTGAGCGTTGATGGTTGAGAAAGTGTCCAATCACACCATACGATTTCCCACAATCTGGACATTCATAGATGTGCCGCTTCTTCACCTCAGAATTTATCTGAGCAACAGAGTCCTTTTGGGTGGCTTGACCATGGTTCTTTACCATATGCAAGTGGAATTCACTTGATTCAACGAATGAGAGTGAACATAAATCACAAAACTGAGTTCTTTGACCATTAATTTCTTTAGCATGTAAACCGTCCAACTGAGGGTCTGAATTCTCTCGGGAGTTGTCTTGGGTGTGCTGGTGGCGATGCTCCAAGTAAGCTGCCTCCTCTCTGAATGCGTCTCCACAATTCCCACTCCAGAAAAGCCCATCCCCTAAAAACAGAAAGGGGAAAATGGGAGGTCAGGGACACTCCTGAGAAAAGGAGAAAGGAAAACACAAATGCACAGGTGCAAATCCATCTTTATTTTATATAATCTTAAAATTATGTTGCATACAAGATCCACAGTTACTGTGGAGTACTGCCATTTCTCTCTCTCCATCATACAAATCAGCTACAGTAGACATTTTACTGGTTATAAAGGTGAAAATATTTCACACAAATAAACAGTTTAGAAACTCGCAAAAAGGCTGTTCAAAAGTGTTATGGCGATCAGAACATTCTTCTTCTAGGGATATAACTACCTATAGAAAATAAAGAGTGTTATTCCAGATGGTCCATCTCATACTTGAACCAAATAACAACCTATATGTTCAATCTTGCAGTTATGTGTCACATACTCATGAAATGCGTCTGATTTTCCATTAGGAAAATGTGCTCTCTTCACTGTTGTTGCTCAGTGTCAAGTAGGGGTGGGAATCTTCAGTCACCTCACAATTTGATTACGATTCAGGGAGCTACGATTCAATTACAAAATGATCATCAATGTAAATCAATGCATCTTAATTTTAGATTACAGTTATTAAATACATTTCCTCCGTTTTCTCCTAATTGTGCAATATCTAATTGCCTCCTACTAGGGCTGCACGATATATCGAAAATATACATCACGATATCAACAAGTGTGATATGCCTATCACAATAACTTGCTTGAAACTGTGACAGGGCCTAAATTTCAGTTTGCAAACTAGGGAGGAATTCCCCCCTTATGTTCTTCAGATAGGGGGGGATCTATAGACTTTGGGGCGAGACACTAACCCTAGTTTAACTACGTGTCTTACATTGTCCTATTCTTCCCAGGCACCATGGCAGTACACACATTCCCATTAAAAGTGCAAATACTCAACTTAAAACAGATTCCAGTTGAAATAGGGTTTTAAATCCTTTACTCAAGTAATATAATAAAAGTTCATAGTTACAGAATTAAGCAGCTGAATTTACTATGTATATAACCGTTTTTCTTGTTTCACAGAATCACATCTGGGTCTTCATCAGTTGTTTATGGGGTGGACGCTCTGATGTGGAAAACAGAAACAAATTCTAAATCAGTTGATTTCCCAAGAGTATCAAGTCTAGTCTAGTAATCAAGTTTAGAAATTTTGTGAGACAAGTAGATACTTGAAAATCCTACTCAAGTAAGTATTGTTAGATCTTACCTGCTGCATGTGTCCCTCTCATGGAACTGAAGGGATTCTCTGAACTGTGCAGGTGGAAGTCTCCATCTTCTCTGTCTGATGTGGGAAACAAAAACAGACAAATCTAAAACAGTTGATTTCCCACAAATAAGTCTGTTTTTTTATGTAGAGTGGATACTTGAAAATTAAGTATTGTTAGATCGTACCTGCTCCATTTGTTAAGGGGATCTCTGAACTATACAGGTGGTTGTCTCATCTCCTCTGTGTCCGTAGTCCTCTTCCTGCTCGTCTCCATCATCTCCGTCTCCTATGCTTGAATTGGTCTTTCTGCTGGTGTCTTCTGGTGGCTCGCTCTTCTCTCCATATAGTGTCCCCTGTCTCCTCTGCTTGAATACTGTGGTTGTCTGCTTCTCCTTTGCTTTATGATTCACGCCATCTAAGTGGTGACTTAAAGTATATGTTTTGTAACATCAGCAGGTGAAAGGGCACACCGTGCATTTTACAAATGGAGCAGCTCATTTCACACACCTGATACTCGAGCCATGGATATAAGTGTGCGCCATTTCTCCTGAAACGTATCTGGATTTGGGCGTTTTCCCCTTTACATTAAGGTGCTGCGCGTCCTCCTGTTGACGAGGTACTTGCTCTCTGGTTCTGGTCATTCGTCATCCGGAGCATTAACACTAATGTTAAAATTAACGTCATTAACATTCTTCGTTGTTAATAATGTAAACACTGATGTTACTCTGTGTTACTTTCGCGTTACCACTACAAGATCCAGTTACGTTTTTGGGAGCGGGTCCCCGCCCGAAAACGAGAGTTAAGCTATCCATGCTATCCGTTGGATAGCTGGTCCGCCGCATAATGCGTCCAGCCAGGCCTTGAACACAGGCAAGGTTCCGCACAAACCGATCGGTCAGCGCAAAACATTGCGGGAATATTCCCCTTTTATGAATTGAAAATATGCGCGAATGCCCCAAAAAGTGCGCGATTCCCGCAATCCCGCGCCCAAATTTATGCCATGTGTGATATTTAATCATTTTGAGCTCAAATGAAAGAGCGATTATTTTGACTCTATTACATGGCCGATTCTTTTTTAGATACCACCGCCCACTCGTGGACTAAATCTTCATCTAGTATTAAGTTGCCTTGCTGCTGTTCGTACTGCTGGTGCTATCACTCAAAATAAGGGGCATCCAATGAAGGAGTCGCGTTCCCTCCAACTGTGATTCACTCAGTGAGTGAGTAGGGATTGAATCGGACTTGAATCCACACAGCCTGGCAGCTTCTAAATGAAACAGTATTAGGCAAATCAGGTAGCCTGACAGCTTCAAGACCCAGTGTAACACACGCCATGACATGCCTGGTCAAATAAGTGCAGTTTCAGCAAGACACTCGGATATATCCCCTCATCTCCTCAGCAGCGGGGCTGCCACTGTCTGCTCTCACTGCATGAGCCTCTCTGCCTGCCTGGCTCTGATGTGACATCATTCTAAAAATGGCTGAGCGCTTTTAAATTAGCAGTTAGTTTATGAGAACGATAATAGACACAGAACGACTCTCCTTTTGTGGAAATAAACATAACCACAGGTGGAGAATGACACCGGGATATCGGTTATGTACTGCAATGTCGGCAGACATATCCCGACCTGGGCAGAGCCGGTCCGGAGACTTGGAGCAGCAAGCTCTTGGAGCTACTAATGTATAGCTATCATCCAATGATAAACATGCCATCAGGCGCATTAGACATTGATTTAGATTAATTTCTATTGATCATAACATGTCGTCCCTCCCCACCCAGACCCAACACTCTTAAAGCAACAGGAACTATTTTTTAAAGTGTTAACTCACATGATTGTATTAATTTTATTGACAAAGGGAACTTAGGATAGTAGAGGGTAGGGCTGCACAATACGAGTAAAATATGCGATAACGTTGTTGAATATTGTGATAACGATATGTCTTGCGATATATAAACAAATATTGAAGTATAGTTTTAATGTTTTTCTGCTTTAGGTTTGCTGCTAACATAGACCCCAGATGATGAATAGCAGGATGTATTGGCAGGGCGGCCTGCTTATTTCCCCTCACTGATCTCCTGCTGCCTTTAAAGGTATGACTGCATGTTGAGTGCATGGTGGAGTCTGTATGTTCTCCGTGTCCGTTTCCTTCCAGTCCAAAAACATGCACTAATGTATATTGTATGATGTAGTACAGTATGACGTATGTATATGATGTAATATATATATGGTTGTATATAAGTTCCTATGGATAAAGGATGGACCATCCCCTGTTCAGAGGAGCGTGTGGTGATGAAACATGATACTCTGCATTACCTGCAGGTTACTACACCAGGTATCCAATGTACTCCGTTTATGTCTGTGGTACTGCATTTATGCTCATTTTCACAAATATTTCATACATAGGATCAACCGTGCCTGAGAAGTGGATCTACAGCTATGGACCGTCTGACAGAGAACACCTGGCATTGTGGTGACGTGGTGGAGGATTCTTGGTCGACCCCTTGAATTTCAGCCTCATCAGGTGGTGCACATGGTGAAGACCTGCATCGTTCTGCACAATGACCTGATGGTGTTCTCCCAGTCTGAACTGGGACAGTGCCTTGTTCTCCCAGTCTGAACTGGGACTTGGTGTCCTCCCAGTCTGAACTGGGACTTGGTGTTCTCCCAGTCTGAACTGGGACCTGTGCAGTGGCAGAACATTGTCTTTAGCTTCACCTGGTCATGTTGTCTTTATATATCTGACAGTACTGTAACATTATTCATCTGTCCATGTTGTAGTGATAAATGTGATGTCTAAACAGTTACATCCTCACCCGATAGTGTTTTCTTAACACATTAAACATATCACTATGTGGTAACTGTTCAGTAAGAGACAACAGGGATATAAAGTTTCACTTTATTTAAACATTAGAACATCACATACAATCAATCAAATCAAGTTTAAGAATGTGCTATATAAAAAAACGCTCAATACATGGTTCCAGTATGTAAAACACTGAAATGTAATAATTAAGTGTGTCAGTATATTTTAAAGAGGGTACCGTACTGAAGACCTGCACACTGCATGTTATGTTCAATATTACACACATGCACCTGGTGTTTTGTATCAAAACAAAACAGTGTAACAATGACTGGTGCTGTATCTGCATGTG
>CABFOT010116374.1:0-11880 GCA_900660305.1 Cetomimus sp. NI1144 | reverse complement strand
GAAACATTTTAAGAGAAACGTGGTTTATTCAGAGGCCGATCGGTTTAACAGAAGAATAGGTCCAGAGGAGAGCTCCTTTTGATGGTCTGCACTTCTTTGTCCTAGAACCAGAAGTAAATGACAATGGTCACTGCGCACCAAGTAAAAAGCCAGGAGTCACATCAAGCATCACAATTTGTTAAATTTGTTCAGAGACAGCCAAACTACAAAGTTTTACAGTGCATACGTCCTCCATGTAGTGCTCATTAGACACATCAGTGCATCGTGTTATCTAGCTGCGTGTGTTTCAGAGTAGTGTGGTATACACCATGTCATCTGTATCGAGTGACCAGGAGTGCACCATGCTCATGTAGCCAAGTTTGTGTCCTTACCCCTTTTGACTCCCTTTGTCATTTGAGGTCTAGTTCCGCTCACGCCTTTGCGGTTCACACACTGGCCGGCGCAGACACCATCTGTGCGGTTGTTGGTGTCGCAAATCACAGCGTCACAGTGGATATAGATCTGTGGAGAGCATGACAATGGCTTTAATTCCGGACCTATGCAACCGCCCCTTGTGCCGTTAAACGTACAAGCCCGATCTGGACGTCCCCAAGTGCACATTTTACCTGGTCTTTAAGAACCTCATCTTCCTTAGTAAATGTGAACATCTTTATAGAGAAGCGTTTGACGTGGGACGGGACCGTTACCCTGGCATCTCTCACAACAGGCAGGAAGACAGTCGCATAGCTGTCGTCAAGGTTCTCGCAGCTGGTGAGGAAGATCAAGTTTGGTTTCAGGCGTGTGATCCACAAAAGCAAGAGAAGTGGTACACTACGTAAAGTAGAGTGGGGTTTTTGACCGGTTACTGTGTAGACAATAAGCCGTTTAGATGACCCGGCATGAAGCGCATTACGGAAATTGATCGGCTTTGTGTCCAAAGTAAACCTGGAATTCTGGTTATTACTGCTGGCATCTACCAAAAGCCTAAAGTATGTCCTTGCATTTCTTTCTTGGCTAACGATTAAACACATTACCCATCCACTATGATGTCCCAACTAGGCAGAGAGGTCCTGTCTTCATTCAGAGTCGCCCAACAGTTATCCAAAATCAGCTCCAGCTCGGGGTCAGTGGACTGCATCAGCGCCACCTCAAAATACAGAGGCTGCCTCAAATATTTCACCACCGGATAGTCGTCCGCTTGGTAGAACAGCTCATATGACGAATCTGGGAAAAGTCCATTGGAGGGGGAAAGGTATTTTTGTCTGGTGACATAATAAAGCAGGATTTTGCTGTGTGGCAGTGGTGCAAAGATGGTATGGCATTCATTTCCCCAATGAAGGACAGCGACATACCTCAGATCCTCTACTTCCATTGAAAGTATAATCATCAGCCTTACCCTCGGCTAATCCAATTTGCACAATCAGATGTCCCAACCCGGTCTCTACTGTGGTTTTGGAGCTCCTTGGTCTATGGTGGAATGCCATTGTCTCCGTGTCATTAACCACGTAGTAGCAAGAAATTATTTGCCTAGAGAAGAGGGGTGTGATTAATAACATGAAATTGGTCAAGCTCAATGCCCATTAGGACATGAGTGACTGGCCAAAAGTCTTACACCATCCCTGAACAGCTGATGCACCAGGATGGATTATCGGTCAATGATCAGTAGACGTTTTCCTACCTGTACTCCTGATCGATGGGTGTCGTGAAGGCTTTGGTTGGCTGATGATACAGGCCAATCTCATTCTCATACAGCAAGTAGTTGTCAAAGAACTACAGAAGCATAGAAAATTAATTCGTTTTGAAACGCAAATGTTTTAAAGCCATCGTTTGCAGTCATTAAAGAGGAAATGCATACGTACCACTCTTGTGGTCCCACAGGAATCAACACTGAAAGAGAAGTACGCAAAGCGATCATCACTTAAAACTGGTTTGCAGGAGTCGTCTCTCAACGTCAGCCAACTAGGGTCAAGATTGGGGACCGATTCCACCTTCACAGCCACAGCGGTCATAGTTCCATTGGAGTAACACTCTGTGGGGGGACACGGGTCACATGGTCAACAAAACGTCCTACAGCCCAGCAGCAGAAATGCTACGAGTTTGTCATCTTACTAGTTGTGGTCAAAGGAAAGTTGCAGGCCAAATAGAAATCACTGAGCTTCCAATTGTTGATTGAATCCCACAGAAGTACATCGATTCTGGCTTTGACCGAAACGGAATCAATCAGCTGCAAAAAAATAAATAAAGACAGATAATGCACAATGCTGGTGATAACATCAGATTGCAATTTCTTATTCTTATTGAAACGTCCTGGGTTCGAAAACAAGACAAATCCAGATGTTCGTTCCAGGATTGAGACAGAGGCTCTTTCCCACGAGTCCTTCAGATGAGACGTTAAACTGAGGTCCTGACTCTACGGGGTCGTTGAAGAACCCAACGACACTCTTGGTAGAGTATGGGATAACCCCGGTGCCCTGGTTAAATTCCCACCCAGGCCCTCCTCACAGCTTGTCCACCCAATCACCCCTTGATATGCAATTGGCTCATTAATTCCTCAACTCTTCCGCAGCCAATGTGTGGTGAGCTGGCGCCATAATGGCTGCCGTGCATCACCCAGGTGGGTGCTACACATCGGTGGTCGTCGTCGAGTTGAATCCCCACCCATCCCTGAATTTCCCCAAGGGGATTAATAAAGTATATCATCATAGTATTCGGTTGCATCACCTCAGCTGTATTGGTAGGAAAACGTGATTATAATCAAGCTGCCACAGATAATGAGATGTGTACGTGATAAAAGGAAACCGCACCTCAAACACCGTATCAGGGGATGTGTAAGGCAACGCAAGGCTGAAGTGTGTGCCATTATCTTGGAGGTTGTAGATCTCAGCCAGCTCGGGCGTTAGCACTCGACTGCCAACCCTGGTCTCAATGTTGTGGCCTTGACTTCCGTATCTCACATGGATGTAAAACAAGCTCTGGTCACAGCTGCCGGTGATGCTGGGTAGAACTAAAAGCAATGAAACAAATGTGATGACCGGACAACCTGGCTGAACGTACAGCGAATGTAGTGTTCTCCCTTATGCATTTCATAGTTGTGGTAGCTGAAGGTAGTCTTGGGTTTTGATTTCACCCACACCCAGTTTAGTTTCTAGTCCAATACCATTCCGACACTTGGCCTAAACCAACCTATTTTCTTGTTATTGTGGCCCACCGTTATTGAAAGAATAGTTAGAAACCAGGGATGCGATTGGGAACACAAAGCAGGGCAATGGTTATAAGCCATTACGAACACGAAGGCTATTGTATCTTGAATAACTGATGTTTAATGAAACTGCATCACTCACCAACATCCTGCAGAGCTGCCTCAAGCTCCACTAGGTGGGAGAATGGCGTTTCTTCCGGCAGAATGAGAAGCCCGTAAGTCAGGGGGAGGAAGTGGACCGTGACCAAGGGTTCAGGATTCTGTGGATATCAGAAGGGCTCAGACACGCTCCACTGGGGCCAGGAGAAATCCCTGTACCGCACACAGCAGCAGCAAACAGGTTTGAATATGGTAAGATTTGCCCCACATACGTGTTTCAGGACAACGGCATCAGAGAAGGGCACTTTCAGAGAGAAGCTCTTGGAGCCATTGGAGAACCTGTGCTCCTGGAGAGTGAAGCCTCTGGCGTTGCACTCGGCAAAAGACAGGACCCCAGTGGAGAAGGTGATGTTCATCAGCTCCACATCATGGAGAAATGTCCCCAGGTAAACGGTGAACACCTGGTCCTCTGTGATGGTATCTGAGAAACAGCAGCAGGTTTATTATTGGCATCAAGCTTCTGGTCTTTTCCAACGACCACGGGGACTTACGGTCAGAGACTTGCGGAGTATGGGGCATCAGAGGAGTGGTGATAGGGAAGAGGACCTTGTATCTGGTGTCAGCCTGGGTGCGTTCTGCCTTCCACAGCAACTCAAGCATGGGCTCCACAGTGTAGGTGGTGTAGTACTGGTAATCTGGGGCATGGCTCTGCAATAATTCATGGCGTTTCAATAAAACATGAATGTAGACTGGCGACCTACTCTGCCCCACGTTCAATCATCTACGTAGACCAACCTTGTAGTAGCCATCGGGCGAGCCAACTGGGATCTCAACGATTATGTGAAACTCCGTAACGGATAACACGTATCCCCTGGCAGCCATTTGAGTTTTATCCAGCCTCTGTCCGTCGATGCCCATGTGCATTTCTAGCATTTTGATGCTACCGTCTATCAGGGGCGTTATATGGCGAGGTACATGCCATAAAATTGCATTCTCGGAGAACATCACACCACCTATTGTTGATAAATAAAATAAAGATGGTTAGATCAAAGCCACACCAACTTCAGTATACTTTGTACGATGCCGCCACCCACAAAACCACACGGCAGCCTCACCTGTAGGACAAGCAGCGGCAGAGTCCATGACTGTCATGCCATGTGGTGCCGTGTAGTAAGTGCTCACTTTGAGAACCTCCATGGGGACACCAGCCACCTAAAGCAATCATTCATTTATTTATATCGTCCGTAGGAAGGCACATTCTGAGGGAGAGGGGACTTTTATGCATTTCTTACATCCTCAGAGTACGTTTCTGCCATGTCGTATGGGCTTCGCACCACCAGTCGATTAGATGTAGTCATGGCACCATAGCCGGCTTGTTGGGCCTCCAGCAGCACCATCGTCTTTGGTTCAGGAGTGTAAAAAGTAATCTTCCAGATACTATGTGCTGCGCCAGTGGCCTGTGGTGAAGGAGAAACGTTTTTATCCTTTGCCTTCACTTGGCATCTTTGCTCTCATTTGCATTGCAAGTGAACAACAGTTTATTTGGGGAAGCCAAACGGTGCAAGTAAATCCATTAGACACATTATGTGCAAGACGTTTAAAGGTTGAACGTACATCAGGAATGGCGTTCGTGGAGTCAACTTTAGTGTCCAGATCCTGTCCCTTTCCTTGAGCTGCTGCATCATACTTGGTCATGTAATTTGACACCTAAGACAAAGTTGATTAAATACGGGCTTTTACAGACAACACATTAGACATCCACACCATCTCTGCTGAGTGACCTACTTCCATGTAGTTCCTTTCACAAACGATCTCCTGCGAGGCCCACCGGGAATAGTGGCACGTTTCCTTCACTTCATGAGTGACCACCTCGGATGGATTTTGGTTGTACATTCGGAGTCTCAAGCCAACATTAAACATCCTATCTTCCTACGGATGACAAATAACAGTCGGGTAACTTCAGACTTGATAATTCAGTCATTAAAATATCTGACTGCAGTAATTATCTTGAGAAACATTTAAACACTTCTTGGTGGATATTTTTAACTGGAACAGGGAATTTACTTGCCATGCTATAAAACAAAACATATTCAGAGAGCACATTTCACCACTGGCTAAAACTGCATAAAATCAGGAAGAGCTTCTGTAATTTGCCGATTAGGCAGCATTTGTGGCTACATCGCTGGTGTAATTAGGTGTTTAGCTTAAGGGAAGCGTGTGACATTCGAGACTTATTTTGACTTTTCCTGGCTGCATAAAAATGCAGTGATAAATATCTAAACATTTAGATTTCAGGAAACAAAACTACAACAATGTTTTTGGCAGTGGCACTATACCATATAGAAAGAGACTCAGACATACTTTGTTGTCGACATAACAGCCCATCAGGGATGCATAGATTCTGGTGTTACCCCACGGGTCAGACTCCATGCTGTATCCGCACTGAGAAGCCAAGATGGGCGTCAACACCTGGTGTTGAGTGCCATCTGGGAGAAGAAGCAAAACTCACAGGGATCGGTTCCTCCAATAAGATGGAACAATCTGCTCTACATTTGGGAATATACTCACTGATAGCTTCGACTTCAAGCCGGTTCCCCACAGCCAAAGCCTTGTCCAACATCAGCCTCATCAGGTTGCCCACACAGTCTGACCTTAAACCACTGCCTGTTGGGAGGGGGAAAAAAGCAGATCAGGTGGGGACGTAAAACTCGAGATGACATGTTATTGACATTTAACACAAATGAAGCCCTTACTTGATTGTGAACTCAGCTTATTCATGTGTCTCCTTTGACCCAAGACGACTACTGCAGCCATCAAATTCCATAACACACTAGGATAAGAACAATTAAGTTAGATGCATTTCAGGTCATCAAAAGGCCAAGAACAGTTTAGAAAAATGTAAAACGTACACATTCAGAAGTCTCCCCATAATGCAGACCCAAAGCAGCCCAACAAAATCCAAACATCCACACCGGCAGAGCTTGGCACGAAGAACCCCAAGCAGCCCCCCCACAAAACTAGCTCTCAAACACAGGGCCTGATTGCTCTCCTCGCCCTTGAACAGCTGTTTTATATCTTCGTCACAATGCACAGGTGAGGAGCATCGGTAATCAACAGGCCTCACTAGCTGTGGGTGGGCTTGACGGGCACCTCTGTGCTGCCCAGTTTGCCGTATAGTCAGCTTAGTGTCAATAATTATTTCATTTTTATTTCCCACAATGGCATTATTATTATTTTTATTATTTTATCTGTATATATGCACTCAACTGCTGTTTTGCACACTGGTGAGACATCCTAAATTTTGTTGCATTGGCTTGCTCTGTGTAATGACAAAGTGAATCTGAATCTGAATAAGATGACTTGAAACCCTTCATCTAATGCTGATGGAATAAAAAACACTCAAGAATAGAATCAAAATAATTTATTGTTCAGATTTTACAATGGCATCAAAAAATCAAATTGATTACAAACTCAAGTACAAGTCATGTTCCACCAGTTCCAAGTACCTAGTAAGTATAATGGACGACTGCCGTCCCTTTATGTCACTTATCACCGTGTGAAAATATTTAAGCTGAAATTGAGGAAAAAACATGCTCTTCTTTTGCAGTGAACATAATAATGTGGGCCATATTGTTATTTTGTATTCCCGAGTCTCCTCCAAATGTCTGCATGGTTTACACCGTGTCATGGTGCGGTGACATTTACTACAGGCTGTAAAAACCTAGCTATCATTCTACCTGTTGCGCTTTGGTTGATTACTCTCTGCTGTCCACTCAAGAGGCTTATTTATTCACTTTCATTTATGAGGTCATTTTTTATTTATTTTATTTAACTGGAAGCATCTTGAGGCACTTGGGATAAGGAGCGGTCAGTGCTTCACATGGTCCCTGATCCGGTGGGATGCACTTGAATCCCTGCTCAAACAGTTAACATTGTGATTTAGCTTGTGCACATTGTTGTACGTTGTTTGTCCAGACGCTGATCCCTTGGACTCTCGTAAAAGTACAACTGCAGTACAACTATTACATTAACCACAGAAAGACAGACATAGTATACCACATTTGCCTCAGTGTTACTTTTAATCACCACATAAATGGTATATATCAAATGTGAAACATCCTTCATATAGTCAATGAAGTTGTCCATCCATCCAGCCAGCCATCCATCGTCGCCCGCTTATCTGCGGTCGGGTCACGGGGGCAGCAGTGTCAGCAGAGATCCCCTGACTTCTTTAGACTTCCTTGAAGTTGTCAATATCCCCTATTGATCTTGTGCTGCTGGTCCAGAATTGTCTGTTGTAGGCTAATTTTGGCATCTTCAAAATCTGGATTCAGTTTCAGCGCCTGCTTGAAGTCGCTCTTAGCATCTTCGAAAAAACCTGAAAGATAAATGGGAAAATGTGAATATATGATTGATAACTTCATGCTTTGATGTAATGCACCTTCAAACTGTCATTTCAAAAGCACCATTAGCAAAAGCACTGTCGTCTTTAGTGAGTGGACACACAGCTCCATCTAGTGTCTAGGAAAAGAACCGGAAATTGCATCCATCCTATGACCTACAAATATAACGGTTCAAATTGATTTTTATCTATTTTTTGATAGTTTCAGCAAAAGACAACAATTAGTTAATTTACAACGGATTCCTACTCAGATACATTATTTACTTTCAATTTAGAACCGTGTAGCTAAAAATATAGGTTTTATTTTGAAAGTCTGAACCGGAAGTAATGTTTTATTTGATTATGGTGCGGTTTGACGCTGACCAAAAACCAAAGCAGATATCGTTAAGTCATTAATTAAAAATAAACCGTTCTTTACCTAATCTATAGCGAATGAGTCCTCTGTTGTAGAGGGGAATTTCAAACTGCCCGGCGGCCTGTATCGCCGAGGTGTAATCCTCCACGGCCTCACGGAAGTCCACCCTGCGGTACTTCATCTGTCCGCGGTTGTTGAGAGCAGCAGCCAGGTCGGCAGCATCACACTCCCTGTAAACACGACACAGTATTTAAAAACACCTGGGTCACCTGGGTTACGTTACATCACAGCTAGGAGGGCTGGCTGGCTAGTGTCGTACCTGGTCTGTAAACAGGAAGTGATGAACTTAGAATACAGCTCCTCTGCCTGTTTGAAATTCTGTTTTTCAAACTCCGAGTGAGCTTGTTTAAGTATTTGATTATTATCCTCTTCCATGTGTTGTAGCGGTCGTGTCTTCGACTATGAAAGTGACGTCAGAGAGCGTCCAATCCGATGGACTAATCACATACTAGATGAGTGAAAATGACGCGCATATAGACACGTGACTTCCGGCCAAGTCCGGGGCCCAGCAGTACCACGTGACTTGCAGTTCCGCGCTTGGCCACATCGTCTCACAACCCAGAGCATTTCCTTCCATTGCCGTTGTCTACCGTGTCTACCGGTGTCTACTGGCTAGCAAAGCATACCTCCATGGCGGAATCAGAATCAGAAAAGTATTTATTGCCAAGTAAGTTTACACATATAAGGAATTTGTTTTGGTCTTCTTTGGTGCATTAACAAACAACATCAACACACAGAGTATGTTTTAAGAAATGAAAAAAAATAATAATAATAAATTGTAAAGTTAGAAAGAATAAAATAATAGAATAATACCTCCATGGTGGAATACCTGCTTGGTGGAATACCTCCATGGTGGAATACCTGCTTGGTGGAATACCTCCACGGTGGAATACCTCCATGGTGGAATACCGCCATGGTGGAATACCTGCTTGGTGGGATATCTCAATGGTGGAATACCTCCATGGCGGAATACCGCCATATGGTGGAATACCTCCATGGTGGAATACCGCCATGGTGGAATACCTGCTTGGTGGGATATCTCAATGGTGGAATACCTCCATGGCGGAATACCTCCATGGCAGAATACACCTCCATGGCTCCATGCCCATGGTGGATAGCGGTCAAAAAAAATGGTGGCCGATTCATTCCAACGAAAGCCCCTCTCAAAATGAGCATGTGATCATCTCAAGGCAAATAATCGCCAATATACACAAATCTATAATATTTTAGGTAAAATATTTCTTAAATAGCATACTCTATCCTCATATTTACTATGATGTATAATATAAATGTAGGTAATACATATTTATGGCTAAAACGGTGGGTAAACTATTCTTCAAATCAATTTATTTCCCCACAATAATGTTTTAAGACTTCAAATTCAATCCATGTGGGTTAGATCAAACATAAATATTGCATATCTTCTTGTAACAGCAGATGGCAGACTTGACTCAAAGCATGGATTTTACATCACGTTCCAACCAAAGTCATAATTGCAAATTTTGTAGGAGCAATGAAAAAATGTCAAATAATAATTTCAGAGATATCTCAGCATTGTTTTCATATCGCTCGCTGCTATATCACCCTGAGAAATGTGGAGATGTTTTCCATTTGACAGAATGCTGTGAGCTACACAGACTCAAACATCTGTCACACCGGTGTCAGGACAACGCGACGACTCGCCCCAGCAAACACACAACAAGCAAAGCAACCTATAAGCAAACTGGTGAGAAATTCTTGGACTATCTCCCAGGTGAAGAAGTTAACTGTCCTGGTGAAGAAAAACACGGCGCCTCAAGGATCTGTAGATCATTCATATAGCCACTTCCTTTGCGCCCCAGTTATCTACCGGCTGTGTAAATCTAAAGGGGAGCAGTTTGACCCTGTGGATGAGGTCGCTGGCTGCTGACAGTAACAACCTTACACAGAGACGCAGTGGGGGAAATGTAGGTTAGATTCCTGTGTATGAATCTAACCTACATTTTTCCCCCCAGGGGATCAATAAAGTGCAATCAAATAAAATCAAAAGGTCATTACAGCCCACGGCTTTACAGCAAGTCTGCATCCAAAAGGTCACAGATAAATGTCACCATGCAAACATTGAATAACAATGCAAACAAACCTGAATAAACGAACTGGCTCCACACTGTGTTGGCCATCGAAGATCACTTTCACCTCATAGCTGATGAAAATCCCAAACTTGATAGGTTTATTCATAAGTTTACTTGAGCTCATTTACACTCCCATCCAACTCTTAAGTTTTGGGACAGGTGAAAGGGTTTATTTTGGCGAAGATGACCTGTGCGCCTGAAGTGGTCAGTCACTTCTTCAACTTCTAGCGGCCCAAACATTGCTGTTTGCTGAGAGAATTAACACAAAGTATCAAAGTCCACTGCGGTCTGGCAGAACCAGGCCGGACATCCAACACAAACCTCCCTGCAGTGCATCCCGTGCACTGACAGACCTGCAGCACCGCAGCATTACACCGATCATTACAGGTCAGCTCAAGCTACTGTCTTATTCAATTTATGAAATCATTATTTTCAGTGTAACTACAAACTGTCCCGGGTGAGATCTGTTTCAGTGCAGTGCACCCCGGGGCTGCTGTAGAGAATAGCAGGTTAATGCAATGCTTGTAAAAGCTGTGGAGAGGAATCGAGCTTCATTTGTGATCGGTCTCCATGGAAACCGGGGAAAAGTAAAGAGGCCAACTTGTTTTTGTGTTGTAATGAATGCAGCGGGTAAAAAAACCACTGGAACAACTCACCCAGTATTCACCATGTGGGATTTTAGAATTTCTCACACCAGAATCTTCAGCTGCAAGCGAATATATCGCATGAATATACACAAGACTTATTTAAAAGAGGATACTGTGATAACTCTGAAATGTTGTTGGGCTCTTTAGTCCTTCTTCTCTTTGTGTCTTTTGACTCAAACATGGCAAATTATTTTTTTCACCATGCAATCACCGGTTTCATTGTGATGCATGTCCACGCTTAGATTCATACAGAACAAGGTTAGTAGTGCTGAAACGATTAGTCGGTTAGTCGGTTGGCAGAAAATTAATCGATTATTATTTTGATAATCGATTAATCGTTTTAGTCATTCATTAAGTAAAAAATACTCGCTTGGTACAGCATCACAAATGCTAAGATTGGCTCTTCTTCCATTTCATCCATCCATCCATCCATCTTCGTCCGCTTATCCGAGGTCGGGTCGCGGGGGCAGCAGTGTCAGCAGAGATCCCCAGACTTCCTTATCCCTGGCCACCTCGTCTAGCTCTGACTGGGGGATACCGAGGCGTTCCCAGGCCAGCGTGGAGATATAATCTCTCCACCTGGTCCTCGGTCTGCCCCTGGGTCTCCTCCCAGCTGGACGTGCCTGGAACACCTCCTTAGGAAGGCGACCAGGTGGCATCCTTACAAGATGCCCGAACCACCTCAACTGGCTCCTTTCGACGTGAAGGAGCAGCGGCTGAACTCCGAGTCCCTCACGGATAACTGAACTTCTCACCCTGTCCCTAAGAGAGAAGCCAGCTACCCTCCTGAGGAAACCCATTTCGGCCGCCTGTAACCGCGATCTCATTCTTTCGGTCATGACCCATCGCTCATGACCATAGGTGAGGGTAGGAACGAAGACAGACCGGTAGATGGAGAGCTTTGCCTTCTGGCTCAGCTCTCTTTTCGTCACAACGGTGCGGTAAAGGGACTGCAAAACCGCACCCGCTGCCCCGATTCTCCGACCAATCTCCCGCTCCATTGTACCCTCACAAGCAAACATGACCCA
>CABFOT010116339.1:0-10590 GCA_900660305.1 Cetomimus sp. NI1144 | reverse complement strand
AATTGGGGTACTTGCGGTCTTAAACAGTACACAGACTATGGACATGAATACACAGAACTCTGAAGGATTATGCTGCATATTTCCATGCGACTGATGCACTTACAATTCATGGAGATTTTCGGCAATAATTACCAAACCATGCATATCGCCCTCACCTCGATCCTACACTAATCCAATGAACCGATTTAAAATAATGTAAAAAATAAAATAAAATAAAAAGTACACAGAGCCGTACCCTACCCAGGCACCCACGTCTTACCTGTGGCAAATCATCGCTCTTCAGCCTCATTTGTTCAACGGTTGTTGCTTTGGCAACAGGGAGTGGCACCTCCTCTGGTTCTCGATTGAAACTGAGCCTCTTTTCCTTCAGCTCCTCTTCCTTCTCCCACTCATCCCTTTTCTTCTCCCTCTCCTCCAGTTCCTCTGCCTCCTTTTCCTCTAAGTCTGTTGTGTGTCTTTCTGCTGGTGCTTCAGGGACCACACTGGGTTCAGATGGGGCTTCAGTGTTGCTTTCATGCTCTTCTGCCCTGTGCAGCTGAACTGGAGCCTTCTCCACCTGAGCCTCAGTAGTGGTCATAGCCTTGCTGTCTGGCGCAGCCTCACACTGGCTAATTGTGTGGTTCATATCCACCTGTGGCTCCTTTTCTACTGTGATCGATGTGTTTTCATGCTGCTTTATATTGTCCTGTGTATTTAGTTGGGAAAAATACACCTCAGACTTCATGTGGATTTCCTCCATCTTAACCGTTGCTTCCTCCAGACTCTTGGTTGCATATTTATCATGTTTTGTTTTCAACTCCTTGGCATGCTCTTCTTGGATATCATGACACTTGACTTCTTCATATCTTTCTTCAGGGGTTTTGTGGAGCGCTGGTTTCATTACCTCATGTTGAGATACATTTATTTCTGTGCACACCGTCTCTGCCTCGTGGGGCTGCACTCCAACAGAAACAGCAGGCATTGTTAAAATAGGCTGATCAGAGTCACATTCAACCACACTCTCTTGCTGTGCTTGATCGATATACTGTCTCTCTGACTGATCTCGCTTCTCGGTGGACTTTTTCTGGGTGACTCCCATCTCAGGCAGCTCGAGTACCAGATATCGCTTTTGAATCTCAGGTGTGTTCTTCCATAATTTCTCTATGTAATCTGCAAAGTTTGGTTTGTCAGTAGGCTCAGAGAGAAGATACTGTGTCGGATGTGCTGTACTGAAGTCTCCCTCTGGAGGCTCAGAAATGGTTGGCTCCGAGACCTCACTGGGTCTGACTTTATCCTCCTGTAACTCAGGCTGGTGTGCCTCAGACAAGGCAATCTGAATGGGTGGAATTAAAGTTTTTACAGGTTCAGTACGAGGAGGTAATGGAGCAACGGTTTCCAATTTATCTGATGGCTGGACAAATGTAGTATCAACTCCTACCAATCCAGTGGACGCAGTGCTTATCTCTGGGTATGTGTCTGCTGTATGTTCATACACAGCAAAAGTGTCTAGCATGACTGAGGTCACATTCTTCCCTGGAAGCTCCTGTGTTTTCGTATGGAGAATAGAACTTGGAGTGTCAGGGAGAGAAACTTGTTTAGATGGCAGATTTTTGAGAGAAATCTTTTTTGCAGCATCAGCGTCAACAACCTGGGCACTGCTCTCCTCAGATACTGGACCAATCTCCACAAGGCTAGTTTGCCTCTCCTCTGTGGTTTCCACTCTTTGTAGAATAGTGGGTATAAAAGAATAATCCTTGATTGGAGGCTTAACATCACTTAAGATCTCGGCTGACTCACACTTGGTCCCTGGTGCTTGGATCTGTTGAGAAACACTTTCCAGAATGAGTATGCCCATGTTATGGCCCTGCTCAGGCTCTACTGTCCATGTTGTCTCTGTATCCTTTGCAGGACTAATGGACGCCTCTGGACTCTCAGGGTCCTTCATTTGCTCGGGCTCCAACTGAACTGTTTTCTTTGGAACAGTGGCTGGTTCTGAGGTAGCAGAAAGCTCTGGACTCTTTGACCTTTTGATTATGGGAACAAGCACAATTTTCTCATCAACAGCAATTTCTGATTGCATTATGTAAGGCCTTGAGTCGCTGGTAAATTTCAAAGTCTCACAATTGTAATTACTTTGTTCAGGGTCCGTGACAATAATGCTAACATGAGCAGCAATTGGCTCTGAAGCCGTGGAAAGTTCAGGACTCTTAGACATGCTTGCTGGTGGTTCAACCTTAGTTTCATTCACAACAACTATTTCAGTCTGTTCTCTCAAATTCAAGGAAGACTTTTGACAGTCAGGCTTATAATTTGTCTGTGCAGGCTCCATGTCAGCAAGTCTCAGGGAACGTTCTGTACTTTTAGATTTTCTCTCGGGTGGTTTACTTTGTTCCTCGGTAGCAGTTTCAGTCTGCCGTGTGACCAGCTCTGGGGTTGAGGAAGCCTTTGGACTCTCAGTCTCTTGTCTGGTCTGTGCAGCAGTAATGGAAAGCTCTGTGCTCTTCTCTGGTTCAGGTATTGTCTGCTCCACAAAAGCAGGAGACTTTTCAGATATTTTACTTCTTGGATCTTCTTTAATCAGTGTAGGCTCCTCAACAGCTGTATTAGTCGGCTCTGCTGTAGCAGGCTCAGCAGTCATAGCCGATGCTATAATAGACTGCACCTCTACAGAAGCAGTGTTACTTTGTACTATGGTGGGTTCTGGGTCAGATTTCTGACTATTTGACTTCCTTCTGTTGGGTACAAGCTTGACTTGCTCAACAACAATGGGTTCAGCTTGCTCTGTGAACAGCTCTAGGGTAATGGAAGATACAAGAGAGTCAGGCTCTTTCTCATGGTGTTCCGGCTCAACATCAGCGGTTATAGGGCCAGTAGTGACTGGATCTGAAACAGTGGAGGAATCTGGAATCCTGCTTGGTATATGCTTAGTTTCTGCAGATATTTCAGACTCCTCCTTGGTCTGTGCAGGATCTGCATCAGTAGATGGAGCCTGGGACTTTCTCCCAGGTGGTACAGGTTTAGTGGCTTCCTCAACAAGTGCAGTCTGCCCTGTGACAAATTCTGGAGATGAGGAATCTTTTGGACTCTCACTCTCTTGCCTAGTCTGTGACGATTCGACAGCTGCAGCAGTGATGCAACGTTCTGTACTCTTTGACTTTCTCCTGTTTGGCTCAGGTCTTGTCAGTTCCACAAAAGCAGTTGTCTCTGTAGTGACCACCTCATGAGACATTTCAGATATTATACTTTTAGGGTCTTCTTTAGTTAGTGTAGGCTTACCAACAGCTGTTTTTGTTGACTCTGCTGTAGCAGGCTCAAAAGTAGCCGACTTTATACTTATAGACTGTATATCTTCAGAGACACAGCTACTTTGTGCTATACTGGGTTCTGGAACAGATTTCTGACGCTTCGACTTCCTCCTGTTCGGTACACGCTTGGATGGCTCAAGAACAGTGGTTTCAGCTTGCTCTGTAAATGGCTCTGGAGTAATGGAAGATACCAGAGTCTCATGGTCTTTCTCAGTGTGTTCACACTTAACATCAGTGGTTAGAGGGTCAGTGACGACTTGCTCTGAAACAGTGGAGGAATCTGGAATCCTGGTTGGTATGTGCGTAGTTTGTCCCCAAAAGGCAGTTCCAATCTGATCTGTGACTGACTCTTGTCTCTGCATTTCATGCTCCTCCTTGGTCTGTGCAGGATCTGCATCAGTAGACGGAGCCTTTGACTTTCTCTCGGGTGGTACAGGTTTAGTGTCTTCCACAACAACAAGTGCAATCTGCCCTGTGACTGATTCTGGAGATAAGCAAGCCTTTGGACTCTTAGTCTCATGCCTGGTCTGTACAGGTTCCATAGTTGCAGTAGTGATGGACAGTTCTACGCTATTCGACTTTCTTCTGTTTGGTTCAGGTTTTGTCTGCTCCACAAAAGCAGTAGTCTCTGTAGCAAAAACCGCAGAAGACATTTCAGATATTATACATTTAGGGTCTTCGTTAATCACTGTAAGCTCCTCAACAAATGTTTTAGTCTGCTCTGCTGTAGCAGGCTCAGAAGGCGTAGTTGACTTTATACACTTAGACTGTACATCCAAAGAAGCAGTGTTACTTTGTACTGTAATGGGTTCTGGGTCAGATTTCTTACCGTTCGACTTCCTCCTGTTGGGTGCAAGCTTGACTTGCTCAACAACAATGGTTTCAGCTTGCTCTTTGAGCAACTCTGGAGTAATGGAAAATGCAAGCGTTTCAGGCACTTTCTCTGTGTGTTCAGGCTCAACATCAGCAGTTATGGGGCCAGTATAAACTTGCTTTGAAATTGTGGAGGAATCAGGAATCCTGGTTTGTATATGCTTAGTTTGTCCCACAATAGCAGTTCCAGTCTGATCTGTGACAGACTCTTGCGTCTGCATCTCAGGCTCTTCTTTGGTCTGTGCAGTATCTGCATCAGTAGTTGGAGCCTTGGACTTTCTCCCAGGTGGCACAGGTTTAGTGTCTTCAACAACAACAGGTGCAGTCTGCTCTGTGACTGATTCAGGAGATAAGGAAGGCTTTGGACTCACAGTCTCTTGCATGGTCTGTGCAGGTTCCATAGCTGCAGCAGTAATGGAAAGGGCTGTACTCTTTGACTTTCTCCTGTTTGGTTCAGGTCTTTTCTGCTCCACAAAAGCAGTTGTCTCTGTAGCGTCAACCTCATGAGACATTCCAGTTATGGTAATTTGAGAGTCTTCTTTAGTCAGTGTATGCTCCTCAACAGCTGTTTTAGTCGGCTCTGCTGTAACAGACTCATAAGTCATAGTTGATGTTATACTCGTAGACTGCACCTCTACAGTAGCAGTGTTACTTTGTGCAGTAGAGGTTTCTGCATCAGATTTCTGACTCCTCGTCTTCCTCCTGTTAGGTACAACCTTGGCTTGATCAACAGCAGTGGTTTCAGCTTGCTCTTTGAGCGACTCTGGAGTAATGGAAGACTTGAGGGTCTCCGGCGCTTTCTCATTTTGATCAGGTTTAACATCAAAGGTTATAGGGCCAGTAGTAATAGATGAGGAATCTGGAATCCTGGTTGGTATATCATTAGTTTCTTCCACAATATTACTTACTGTCTGATCTATGACCAACTCTTGTGTCAGTATCTCGGGCTCCACTTTGGTCTGTGCAGGATCTGTATCAGTATATGAAGCCTTTGACTTTCTCCCGGGTGGTACTGGTTTAGAGTCTTCCACAACAGCAGGTGCGGTCTGCCCTGTGACTGACTCTGGAGTTGAGGAAGCCTTTGGCTTCTCAGCCTCTTGCCTGGTCACAGGTTCCACAGCTGCAGCAGTGATGGAAGCTTCTGTAATCTTCTTTGGTTCAGGTATTGTCTGCTCCACAAAAGCATTTTTTTCTGCTGCGACAACCTCGTAAGATATTTCAGATAGGATCATTTTAGAGTCTTCTTTAGTCAGTGTAGGCTCCTCAACAACTATTTTAATCGTCTCTGCTGGAGCAGGCTCAGAAGTCATAGCTGATGTTATACTCGTAGAATGCACCTCTACAGAAGCAATGTTACTTTGTACTGTAGTGGTTTCTGAATCAGATTTCTGACTCTTCGACTTCCTCCAATTGGGTGCAAGCTTGGCTTGCTGAACAACAGTGGGTTCAGCTTGCTCTGTGAGCGGCTCTGGAGTAATGGAAGACTTCAGGGTCTCAGTGTGTTTAGGCTCATTATCAGAAGTTAAATGGACAATAAGGACTCGCTCTGAAATTGTAGAGGAATCTGAAATCCTAATTGGTATAAGTTTAGTTTCTTCGACAACAGCAGTTCCAGTCAAATCTGTGACTGAATCTTGTGTCAGCATTTCAGGCTCTTCCTTGGTCTGTGCAGGATCTGCATCAGTAGTTGGAGCCTTGGACTTTCTTGCGGGTGGAAACGGTTTAGTAACCTCAACAACGACAGGTGAAGTTAGCCCTGTGACTGACTCTGGTGTTGAGGAAGCCTCTGGATGCTCAGTCTCTTTCCCAATCTGTGCAGGATCCACAGCTCCAGCAGTAATGGCAAGTTCTTTGTTATTCTTTGGTTCAGGCCTTTTCTGCTCCACAAAAGCAGTTGTCTCTGCAGCGACAAACTCAGGAGACATTTCAGATATTATACTTTTAGGGTCATCTTTAGTCAGTGCAGGCACAACAATAGCTGTTTTAGTCAGCTCTGCTGTAGCAGGCTCAGACGTCCTAGCTGATGTTATACTCTTAGACTGTACCTCTACAGATGCAGTGTTACTTTGTGCTGTAGTGGGTTCTGGATAAGATTTCTGACGCTTAGCTGTTCTCCTGCTTGGTTCGGGTTTGGTTTGATCCACACCAGTAATGTCAATCTGTTCCAGGGCTGCTTTCATAGCAAGTACTGGTGTTTTAGCTTCAGTGTGTGTGGTTTCAACTGAAACTGAAACCTCTTGCTCGACAGATATAGACTTCTCTGTTATGTGAGTGTTTTTCTTTATTTGAACTTGATGACTCTCCTGGGACGCAGAAGTATGCTTTTTTACAGGTGATCGTTTGTGTTTTCGTGGTGGTGCCACTACCGGTGTCTTCGTCTCCTCTGGATTACCAGGAAGGACATCAGAGGACTGAAGGTCTTGTAACTTGAGTTTACTGATTTCATGATGTTCCTGGAATGAAAGGATACAATTCACATTAATTACTACAAGGGAACATTTCTAAAACGCATCATGTATTAATATTTCACAATATTAAATGAAGGCTTGAGATTTTGACCCATATGACTCCATTTTCAAATTTCAGATGAGTGATTTGATCAAATCTCATTATTTTTTTCATTCCTGGTTAGTTGTAGTAGAGATTGTGTACCTTCATGGGGTATAACATTGGTTGTTTATTTTTTATTCTATTTTTTTACTGACATTTATAGTTCTTTGCGGAAGAGTTCAATTTCAAATATAGTTAAATTATATTAAATACCTTCAGGCTCTGGCTGAGAGAAGCAGTGTGTGTGTTTGCTTCCTGGAGCGTCTCCGAACCCTCTTTCTCCAGTTTCTCTAGCAGGTCAGGTTTCAGACAGTCCATTAGAAACTGATGGTGAGAAATCACCTCCTGGAGGCTGAGTCGCATTTTGTCACCTTCCTCTAATGCCACCTAACACCAAGAAACAAGGACAAAAAAGTGTATCTAGTTATGTCTAAATTATTCTGTATGTTTGTGTGTGAAATATAAGTGAGTTCTTACGTTAATATTGCTTAATAATGAGGGGAGGGAAAGACTTTTATTGCAGAAAGTAAGATGATTTATTCAAGGTTAACAATTCATGAATAAATGGTGTTGGAAAGCTGCAGAATCACTGTCTTATGCACACTTTCAAGTTATGAGTCGAGTCAGTACTCTTCCTCGGGCAGCAGTTTGCATTCCTACGTGTGCATAAGACAGTGGATCAATCGCCACTGGATAAAGCAGTTAATAAATAAAAAATAAACACCTGCACAGAAGAAATGGACTGTGATGGTTTGCTGCGGTTCCATAGCTGCAGGGCGTGAAGACAGTCTGTCAGGCAGCCAGCTGTGTGCATGGCGCAGGAACCCTGCCACTCACTGAGCCTTGACCTTAGACTGTAAACGCAACCAAATCATTTTTATTTTAACCCATTTTTACAATGTGATAACATATGTTAAACAGTGTAATTGAAAAACAAGACGAGATGGAAGAAAAATAACTCCTTAAAACAAGAGCACACAAAATAAACTATTGCAAGCATAATAGGGAATAGACTATGATGCTGCTGCATGTTAGTTGGTTTGAGTCAGGCTTGTGCAGTGAATGAACTCTTTCCCCTTTTATATGCTCAGTGAGATAAAGATATACAAATCTAGTACAAATGTATAAAAAATACAAATTGTATCAGCCATCTTATAACCGGGGAAACATTCCAACATGTGACATTACATTAGAATATTAGAACTACCCTCGCTCCTTTTGTGAATGTGTCTGTATGCTGCGTTCACATGAATCATAAATATTTATTGTAGTGGCTTGATGGCTCAAAGCAACGACCAGAAATATGCATTTACACACACATTTTCACACAAAAGAGACACCTCATGTATTTGCATCCCTGTATAGAAAACTCAAATAACAAATAAAAACATTGAAAGAGGTAGTGGGATAAATGTTGGCATGGTACCTGTCATGTTGCTGGTGTAGAGATTCCACCATGGTCATAACGTCCGCCGGCAGCTCGTCTACAGCGGCTGCAGACTTCACTTCCTGGTACAGGTCGTGAACTTTCACACCCAAACCATCTAGTGACTTCTCACAGTTCTAAGAGGATGGGGAGAATCACATCATTTGCATTCAATATACTGTATAGTCAATATATTTCTACACATAATCAGACAATGTAAACTCAAAATGCAATTAATAATAAAATGAAACAGATATTTACTCTGGTACTAAAGAGTAAACACTATTTTCACTGCACACAGGAAACAGCAGTCTTTCAAGATTCAAGAATTTATTTGTCACATATGCAAATATAAATAAATGGGCAGTGAAATTACAGCATTAGATATAGAGTAACTGACCTTGGTAGGCACAAGGAAAATACATTTAAATGTTCAAGCCATCAAGGTCATCACTCTTAATCCCCCTAAAACAATTTCCATTAATAACAACGGAGAACCAGACTTGGGTCGGTTAATATTTTTGTATATAGTTTCCAGATTAATGTGTTTGCCTCAAGCCACAATGAACACCAGAATGTTTAAACAATATTGTTAAGTCAATGTGGTATACTGCTCTTATCTTACACTGTCTAAAGCCATCCCAGCTTGTACTACGTGCAGGTTAAAACAAACTCTCCAATAGAAAAATAACCTACTCCCTCATACAAACCTTTTTTTCTTCTTGACATCCATCCAGGTTTCTCACCCTTGCTTTATAATACACGGGACAGTTAAATCAGAAAATGGGTTTTAGTAAATGAAAAGGTAGTAACCTTGAGGCTGTGCCAGTGCTGCTGCAGCTGGGCTATGTTGTTCTGCGGTTCGCTGTAGCTGAGCGCCTGGTCCAAAGAGCGGAGCTCCCACTGAAGGGCTGCAGCTCTCTCCTTCAGTCCCGTGGCCCTCCTGGCCATCTGCCCGTCCAGCTCCTCCAGCCTGGCATCGCAGCCGGCCAAACGCTCCCTTATCTCCTTCTCTGAGGAGGCGCAGAGCTCGTGGAGGCGGCTGACCTCTAGGGTTAGGGCAGCCCGACCTCCGGGGGTGCAGAGGCTCAGCAAGCTGTCTCGGACTGAGTCCAGCTCCTTCATCTCCCTCTCCTCCCTGTCCACTGTCTGGAGCAGAGCCTGGTGCGGGCGGGTGGGAGGAGGAGGAGAACCAGGTTATTGGAATGCAGATAAGACATTATTTCACATCCAGCATCAGTCAGCATTATGACAGAACTTTTGATCATTAGAAAAGTCCAAAGGGAGTCAGAGCAACCAGCTAAAATTAAAGACCTTCCTTTTACATGGGTGATCTTAAAACGCAGATGAAGGCTCAATTGACCTGAAGCACGTCAGTCATTTTGAACCTTTCCGATTGCCATTTAAAAATAAAGGCTTTTAACTTTTACCGTCACAACAGAGTATCTTGTATTCTCTTTTGTTTGTAAATTGATCATGTTAGCACAGGGTTACGAACGGTTTCACTAAGAAGACCGGGCACATGTCGCTGAGTCTGTCTATGTATGTGCATGAGTGTGTGAGTGTGTTATAACTGACCTGAGTCGTCTTAGTGGCTCCAATCACTCTCTCATGCGTGCATACATGTGTGTGCGTACATGCGTGTGTGCTATGACCTGACCTTGAGTGTGTTAACAGCGCTGTGCAGACCCTGCCTTTCTGCTGGCGGAGCCCCCAGGCCTTTGACCTGCTCCCTCAGCCAGTCCTGGGCCGCTCCATGCTGCTCCACCAGCTGGGCGCACTGTCGCTCCGTCAGCATGCCTAGCTCCAGGTTGGCTCCAGCCTCCTGATAACAACAGTGGAGTAACCCGGGTCATTCTCTGGTCAAGGGCTTATTCTCTTACTCTGACA
Source organism: Cetomimus sp. NI1144 (assembly GCA_900660305.1). Classification (NCBI taxonomy): domain Eukaryota; kingdom Metazoa; phylum Chordata; class Actinopteri; order Beryciformes; family Cetomimidae; genus Cetomimus; species Cetomimus sp. NI1144. The sequence continues at coordinate 567 of CABFOT010116339.1, read as the reverse complement.
AAAACATAATTCTTCCACCTTAGAAACATAGCTAAAGTGCGACCATTTATAAATCAGAAAGACGCAGAAAGACTGATCCATGCCTTTATTTCAAGCAGGCTAGACTACTGTAATGCACTTTTTATCGGTCTCCCAAAAAAAACACGGAGAGACTTCAACTTATTCAAAACTCTGCAGCTAGATTATTAACTAGAACCAAGAGGAGGGAGCACATCAGTCCAGTGTTAGCTACTCTGCACTGGCTTCCTGTAACATCTAGAATAGATTTTAAGGTCCTCCTCCTTATTTACAAAGCCTTAAATGGTACAGGGCCAAGCTACATTACAAACTCTCTCATCAGTTATGTTCCCCCAAGAACACTACGATCATCTAACACTGGCTTATTGAAGGTCCCCAGCTACGGCCTAAAGAAGATAGGTGACGCTGCCTTTGTTAATTATGCACCAAAGCTATGGAACACTTTACCCAGAGACATAAGCTCACTTAATGTCTTCAGAAGTAAGCTGAAGACACATCTCTTATTATTATTATTATTATTATTATTATTATTATTATTATTATTATTAT
>CABFOT010116334.1:0-10126 GCA_900660305.1 Cetomimus sp. NI1144 | reverse complement strand
CGCCGCTGGCGATTTCGCTCTCGTGTTTTGCACACAGGAAACGTCTCTGTTAGCCACGCAAAATGGAGACAGCTTCTACAAACGCTGTTATTTCTGCAGAGGCTGGTCGGAGTAGCTGTTAACAAAGTACACACTGTCGTAACACTCTTGGGTTTGCAACCATAATGAATGTTACTTGTGGCTGCGGTCTGGCAAAAGCCTCCGCTGCCACATACAAATACTTAGAGGATAAAGTAGTTTATTTCCCCACGCAATAAGAACTGTTAATTTTAATATTGTTTGAGCCCATTCATGTCACACTGCCTTAATTCTGCCTCGATCTTCTGGCTTTACACGGTTTATATTTTAGTTGTTTCTCCTGTATATATTGCGTTTACTGTATTACAGTACTGTTTCACTGTATTGCACTGTAGTATTACATTGGTTTATGTATTTATTTAGTATTGCTCCATTGCACTTTATTGTTTAGCATTCATTTCATATCTGCACATTGCTCTGCACATTTTATGTTGCTCTGCCACCTGAACTTCACACAAATATAATTCTTGAATCTCGAATCGTTGGCTGTTTGTTGCATTGTGCCACCACCTGCTCCCTGAAGCCCATCCCTTCCACTCTTCTCCAAACTATCTGTACAGACGTCATGCCCTACCTCGCTACCGTCATTAATTCCTCGCTGTGCTCAGGCCATGTTTCTATCCCTCTAAAGACTGCCAGAGTCAGGCCTCTACTTAAGAAACCTTCCCTCCATCCTGTTGCCGTCCATAAATACAGGCCTGTACATCTTCTCTCCTTTCTATCAAAAACTCTTGAGCGAGGAGTTTCCAGGCAGCTCTCGCTCTACTTCTCTCAAAATAACCTCCTGGACCCTCTTCAATCTGGCTTTAAGGCTTACCACTCAACTGAGACAGCTCTCCTTGCTGTCACAGAGGCTCTCTATACTGCCAGGGCTTGTTCCCTCTCCTGTTTTGATTTTCCTTGACTTGTCTGCTGCTTTCGACACAATTGATCACCAGATCCTTCTCTTTATCCTCTCTGAACTTGGCATTACAGGATCTGCACACTCCTGGTTTGCATTCTACATGAGAGCATCCCTGTCCAGACCATGCTCTCTCAACACTGTCGTCCCCCAAGGCTCAGTCCTAGGATCCTTGCTGTTCTCCATGTAAACTAAATTCCTTGGCCATGTGATCTCCTCTAATGGTTTCTCCTATCACTGCTATGCCATCGACACTAAACTCTACCTCTCCTTACAACCGTCAGAGACACAAATCGATGGGCGCATATCTGCATGTCTCAACGACATTACTTATTGTAAGCCTCTGCTCCACCTTGAGCTCAGTCTTGAAAAAACATTCTTTGTCCCAGGTAAAAACTGTCCTCACTGACTTCTCCATGCCAACATCTGTGCGACAACCCGCTCCTGTAGATTCCTCCTTTAAAATTTCAGCAGAAATTGCTCGTTCCTTATGAGGGAAGCAGTCCAACTCCTGGTCCATGTGCTTTTCAATTACTGCCTAGATAATATGGTAGATTTGATTACCAGTGACAAAATGTACTTATTGTGAGTCGCTTTGGACAAAAGCGTCTGCTAAACGCCATAATGCAATGTATCGTTTGTCGAGTTGATGCGTTGGGTAATACTTGCTAACCAGCTAGCGTGCAAAACCGTGCTAGCTATTTAGTTACGCAGTCTCTTTGGATTAGGAAAACAAAACGAGGAATTGAGAAAAGTTGAACTCAAAGCAAATGAAGGTGAAGTCGCTGGAGCAGCAACCAATCGAAGATCTGGATATGCATTTATTCGGCTCTGCTTGAAAGACACACCCCCTGGCAACGTCAAGTGACGAGCGACCACAAGCGATGACGCTTTCCGTGTCAACAACCAGTAATGGCAAAGCATTTAGAGACTGACTTAAGAATCTGAGGTTCCCAGTTCAAACCCTGTGTGCTGAACTTTTCCCAAAGTGACCAGCTCAAACTGTAAACAATTCCGAGGCAGCGATCAGATCTGAGGTCATTTGCATAGTAGCACCGCCCACTCAAACAGCGCATAGTTAATTAGGGGAGAAACGGAGACGCTGAAAACACGCTATTTAAGATTAATTGATGCGTTTTTATGCTACATTTCAAAACGTTATTTAAAGGACCACACGGAAGCGTTTTAAAATTATATAAATAAAAGAACACGACATGGGCCCTTTAATGAGTGATGCAGGTCACTGACTATGAATACTATTTATTCCAACTGAGGTCTTAGATTAAGTCAATAATGATATACAGTTGGTTCGACTAATGCTGAAAAAATGTACTTATTGTAAGTCGCTTTGGACAACAGCGTCCGCTAAATGCCGTAATGTAATGACTAGCCGACCGAAGTCATTTAAACCTCATTACCTGAAAGCAAACCGGACAAACGTGATAGTAAAAGACAATGACGTCACCATGCACAAGCCCAGTTGTGGGTGGGCTCAGTCTACCTGTGCTCGTCTTGAAACCCGCTGTTTGTTTCATACATGTGCGGGTGAAGACCTTTCAGTTGGAGAGCTAACGGCTATGCGTCCATGATCGGACAGCGATGTGCCCATTTTCGTTTAGCTGTCCGATAATGGACGTATAGCCGTTATCTGTTAAATTCTTCGATAATTTATCAAGTATCTAATCCGATTTTAAATCCTCGCTAACACTGAAAATAAACGAAGACCGGACAAGTCAACCGCACAACAAATAGGCTAGCCCAGCTGACTGAACTAACGCACGGCTAATATGTTAGCGACATTGTTTGGTTACAATCTATTTAGATACAAATGTGCAGTGCGCCGTTAGGCTGGTCTGGTGACGCGAGGTGGAGTAATATATCTTACCAGTGGCGAGTCCTCTTATGAATTAGCCGTTTTATCTTTCTACTCGCAAAATGGAGTAACTATACAAAATCCGAATGTTTTCTTCTACCGACCGTTCAATTGAGGTTCGCTAAGGACCATGGGAAATATGTGATGTCACAGTTTTTGAATCACACATTTCGCGTTGCTAAGGGAACGTTGTTGCCACCCATAATGACGTCACCCTGCTTCTCTGCTCTGACTCTAAAACCATAGTTTCTTTATGCTTTAAACTCTTACTTCTAGTTTAAACTCAAAACGGACACCACAGTATCATACTAATGATGTTAGTTCACTGACTGTGTTGCAGAGGTCTGCTAAATATGTATGTATTATGTATATGACGTCGTTGGCATATGATTTATGTATGACATAGTATATGATGTACTATGGTATATGATGTAGTCAGAATATGATGTAGTTATTAGTATATGATGTATGTAGGACATAGTAATTATATAATTAATAATTAATAATTATAATTGTATTTTCTTTTATTTTGCTCCATTATTTTACTGCTGCATCTTATTGTTTTTATTTAATATGATCCTTTCTATTGTGTGCTACTGTGTGAACGAGTCATGAGGAAAACAAATCTCACTGCCATGGAAACATGTGCATGTGACCAATTAAACTTGAACTAGTATATGATGTAGTATGTATATGATGTACGTATGACATAGTATATGATGTAGTATGGTATATGATGTAGTTTGTATATGATATATGTAGGACATAGAATATGAAGTAGTATGATATAGTTTGTATATGATATAGTATATGTATATGATGTAGTATATATGACATAGTATATGTAGTTAGTATATGATGTATGTGACATAATATATGATGTAGTATGTAGTTAGTATATTATGTATATATGACCGTTTTTGAGGCAAATATGATGTAAATTATATGATGTATGCATTGCAGTTTACAATGTATTTATATGTAGTTAATATATGATATATGGATTTATGATGTATTTATATGATGTAGTTAGCATATGTATAGATAGATAGATAGATAGATAGATAGATAGATAGATAGATAGATAGATAGATAGATTACTTTAATGATCCCTGGAGAGAAATTGGATTGTCACAGCAGCAATACACAAAACACAAATTGAAACACAAGCATATTACATTAAAAACAGAATAATAAAACAGAGCTAGTACACAGACAGGTCAATGTCCCCATTGATATCTCCTCTGGCGAAGGCAGATGCATTATAGAGGCGTATGGCAGCTGTACCTCATAATGAAGTAAAATTAATGACATGACATGTATAACATAGTTTATGATGAATTTATATGTTGTTAGTATATGATGTATGTTTGACATAGCATAGGATGTAGTATATTATGTAAATGTAGCATGTATATGATATATGTAAATGTATATAATGGTATGCAAGTCGCTTTGGATGTGCCTGCTAAATGCCCTTAGGTAATGTAATGTAATATCTGCAGAAGGATTTGACTGTTTTCTTGGTACTATTTATTTCTTGTAAGTTCACAGTTCTTTATGGATGTACCCCTCTACTGGAACTTCACCCCGGTCGGAAATATGAGACCGCTAGTCAAAGCCGCCCAAATATCCAGTCAGACTCAAACTGAGCTCTGATCTAGATCTAACTTATGCACAGATGTATTTGTGATGGAGACTGTATGGCAACATGGGGCTCCATTATCTCAGACACGTGGCTATAGTCAAAGAGATAAGTTATATTCAATCTATGCAGTATGTGCTGGGTTGCAGACACTTCGACAACATGAATTTGTCCTGGATAACCGTTTTAAACTGACCATGAATAAATACACACATTCATAAAAAGCAATATTTTAGTGCTGGTAAATGTTTTGTTTATTGTTCAGAAATCACACTATTAGTTAATTTATCTGTCAAATGGCTTTATTAGAAAACAAAAAAACACAATCTTAATAGAACTGAAAGATGGCAATGAAATGAATATAATCCATCAATTAAAAATACAACAACTTGAACTCCACGTGCAAAGTCTGGAAAAAATGTAAATAAAAAAATAAAACTATTGAAACATTCAACAAAAATTCCTCTTGTTTATGGGTAAAATTCTGACCAATGAAACAAATCTCCCAAATGTTTTACAGAAACCTTATAAAATGAAATGTGGTTGAGAAAACATTTTAATCTACAACTGCAAATTATTGGCTGCAACTCGAGTGTAGCCAGGACTGACAAAGAAGTTGGTGCCCTAGTTTAACGGAGCTTGATATTCCTAAACAATGGTCCAACAACAATTTACCTATAAGAATTTGATTCAAAGTGCCACAGAGTATGTACAGTAGGTTCAAGTAACCGATATACTGAAATCAAATCAAATATCAATACCCAGTTAGAAACAATGGACAAATGTTAGGCTAGTTAAAACCCTTCAATAAACGAGGGAGTAAAATTTGTGGCTCAACTTGGCAGGTAAAGCGCCCACGGTCTCCAAACCGGTAACGGTGTGTCAAAGGTCTTCTGAAGTGAGCAAGGGTTCTAATAATCTGAGACCTCTGCATACTGTGATTTTACTGGCTTACATTAGGTATATGTATACACCTGACGCCCATGTCCTGGACTGCTGATTGCAAAATGTACTCCTGAACAATCGTCACAACCACAGCTCATCAGGACAAGTACTTGGGAACCTGAGGCTCACATCACATTATCTGAGAATACAGCATATGTCTAGTAGAAATCATAGTATAAAACAGATGTACTACAAAGCTTGAAAATGATACAGAAAAATGTCACATTATCTAAAAGCAGAAATTAGACAAAGTACAGTGTTGTGTTCTCCATAGCCCAACTTCACCTGTAATGGCTGAAAATCACATAACAGACTGACTATAATCGTAGTCATCACTTTACATGAGCTCATAAAGCCCTCTCTCTATAAGAGCTGGATAAGGACCTCTGTGAGTTGAGCAAAACTACATCTACTGAAAATTAAGACAGTGACAATCTGAAAAGCTATTGTATGTGCTAATACCATGACTTTCAAGTCAATGAGGTGTGATTATTAGAATGGGAGGACAAAAAAGCGAATCTAGTACAAATGGCAGATAGCTCGTGTGTAGTGTAGTGATATGGGAAGAAAATAAAGTATATCTGGACTTGGGCGAAGCTGTCCTACATGGAAGAGGTTTCTTTAGGCATGAGTTGCAGGCCATTGCTGACCTGGAAGCGAGTTTCATCTGAGATACCATACTGCTCCAACGGGTCCTGAGGAGAAAGCAGACAGTGACAAGAGACTAAGAGTATGAAAGCTCTAAGTGAACAGAGCAAATTCAAATTTAAAGAGGGACGATCAAACTTTCTATTAAAACGTTGGCTTCTGCTGATGATATTGTGGGCCGCTGTGGTTCAGTGGTTATAATAGGACACTAACACGGCCAGTGTGATTCACACTGGAACTAGGGTTGTTCAGATACAGATACCGGTACCGATACTGCCGAAAACGCGGCGTTGGATATCGGTCACGCGGGACCGATACTGTTCCAAAACCTGCACGGATACTGCCAATATCGGTACAAATATCAAACAGACAGAGAGAGAGAAAGATGATGATTATACCAATATCATTACCAATAGTACCTAGTACTGTACCAATATTGGTGTCTTTCTCTGTCTCTCATTTGCAAGCAGCCATAGCAGACTGCAGCCTTTCCAAGCTTGTGCAATCAAATGTGTGTATCTGGGATCAGAAATGCAGTAGAAACATTTCAAAACAGGTGCGGAACTCTGCGTATTGTTTTTTTTTTAAAAAACGTACTGGTATCGGAATTGGTATCGGGAAGGGAAAAAAATGGTATCGGAACATCCCTAACTGCAACCCTTCCTAGGAAACATGTATGAACTCTTGATACTGTAAGGTGTTTTGAAACAAAGAAACAACAATAGGTCATGTATTATATTAGGCTGTTGTGATGAGCTCACCTTGCCAGTCAGCCTGTGGATTTCAGTACGAAAGAATATAAGGTTCTTCCTCATGAACTCATAACTGAAAGAGATGAGATGACAAATAGATGTGACCATTTTGTTTAGACACATAATATTTAAAAGCAAAGCTATAATCCTTGAGAGCCGAACATGATATTACATTTCCTCCTATGAACTTGAATTTTAAATCAATCGAGCGACACAAAAAGGAAAAAAACATTTTGGCATCACTTAAGCAGAGATCCATTCTTCTTTGGCTCCCAGGTCCAGAATATACCTGCACATCTGCTTTGACAGAAAGCAATCTTACCTGGCCTTGATGATGGAGTCTATCCACTGCACACACTGCTCTTCAGAGTCACACTCAAACAGATACTTCCTCTCTGCCTCGTCCAGAAATGCTACAAACACACACACACACACACACCCACTCCCTTCAGAACACTGTTTACATCAATGTTACATATCTTCACAAATAGAGGGGCTTGTAGGCTTCCTTTTGAATTGCATGGCGTGTCTTTACCACACACCCTCATTGTTTTATAGTTTTCTAAATCTAAAGTCTGCTTGGTGGTGGCTCATATTTTCGATCACTATGCCTGGTCTTAATGTCATGATGACGGTTTCATCAAAGTTCCTATAAAGCCCTTAGTTTTCCCCAAACTCTGCTTTAGGGAGCTGGGGATACAGCTTATGCTGCCTCGGTCATATCGTCGCCTCTACACTTCCGCAAGCACAGGTCAAGTTGTTTTTCCAGAATACAGGTCAGAGAGAAAAGGTGTGTGCACAATACATGTGGGTTGAAAAGCGACTTATTTTGAAGAGCAGGTTGACCCGGAAGTCAGCCACACGCCCAGTCCAGCGGTAAGCCAAGGGTGTGACACGGAGTATAATAACATCTATTAGCTGCATGCCTATTTGAGCTAGGCTATTTGTTCTGACAATACCATGGATCGGTGACCAGCACTACATTACATTGTATAATTTATATTTTAATAAATTAATAATGTTGGCATTCAATATGCACTTTATATTTCTTTATTTCCATCACAATAACGGTTTTGACGGTGGGGAGAAAACATCAGAATTGACACATATGCCTATGTGAGTAACACCGGCCACCATGACACAAGCCTATATTAGAACTAATCAGAAATACTTAGAACAAATGTCCAAACTCTAATTTCAGTCTACCGTTGATATTTACCCATTTTGAAAGCCAAATTAAACTAGGAAATTGATGAGGCAATGTCGGATCAGTGTATGCACAGAGTGGAACCAAAATTGTGGTATGATGTTATGAGTACTGGATTCAGTGAAAATAGCCTATTGTTGTTGGTGACATACTCATAAATGTCTTACTCCACAAAACACAATTCCAGTATGCTTAATAATCAACACTGCCTTAATGAACTGGAACCCAATGAGGTGAATAAGTGTGGGTTAGGACAGTGAGTGTGGAATGGGAACACAACTCTGAACATGGCTCACCAATAGAGAAGGTCTGGCTGTCCTCCCTCTCCACCCGGCACTGCTCCAGAAGCAACGCTCCAAGTGGCTGACAAATAAATGATTCAACTGAATTAAATGAATCGGTGTCCTTTACAGGAAATTAATTTTACTTCATTCTGAGGTACAGACCATCCAATGTATGGTGTAAGACACAGTGCAGTGCAGGCGTGTGCTCTACCAAGCACACATTTGATTTGACTTACCTCCTCCTCATCGGTCCGGAAATAGAAGAGGAAGTTAACAACCAGTTTCACCAGCCTCTTCTTTACAACTGTACGATAGCAAGTAGGAATCATATTGAAACACATTTGACAATGACAACACAGATAGATCTACTGGTCATTGAGTCTGACATGGCATAGGATAGCTGTAACCTATCGAAGGATGAAAAAGAGCCAGGCTACCATCTCCTTTCTTGGGTCCTCTCATCCCCAGCTCTGCCGCCCTCTCGGAGGGCTGGCGGCTCAGGGAGACCAGCTCCTTCTCGTTGAAACGCATCACTTGTCACTGGCACAGGATACAGGCTGATACTGGGCCACCTCAGGCTAAGCTTGAGCCGTTTGCCCCATTATGTAGTCGAAAATCGTTGTGTTATTGTTTTCTTTCACCAAAACACGGTTCGCTGCCTTGCTATCTGCCGTTTTGGAAATGTGCTGGACTGTGGCTGATCATCTCTGCGAGCATGCATTAAAAAAAGTAACGTCGTTCTGCTCCATTAACAGTCTAGAAAGGGGACACTCCTCTGGTCTGGTGACCGTCGTCAGTGACACACTGGACACACCTCGATAGTACCAGGAAACTACGGTGGACGTTAAGGGACAAAAACACAGTCACATAACAAAACCTCTGCCACAAACAATTGAAACAATTTGGGCAATACAGTTTTTAATATGTTGTCCGAATGCAGCTACACATTTTGGCTTGTGCCTTATTTATTTAACATGTATGTGACCGTTTTGTGCTCATGTATAAACATGTACAAGTCAAACCCGTCATTGTTTTGTACACCTTGTAAATGGAAGTATCAATAAAGTTATACAAATCTTCGCGCATGCGCATCACACTACATGGCGTGCTAACGTTGTCGTGGAGTTGGTAAGTGTGTAGCTAGCTAAGAAAAGAAAACAGACTGTTAGAGAGATATACGCTGCCGTTACTGTTTTGTTGTATATTGTCTTCATTTCGCATCACATCATGTTAATATTTGGGAGTTTGTAATTACGTAAGTTATCGTGATAGTTCTGATTAGTTGCTTATCAGTCGTGTATACTCGTTAGCTTAGCGTTAGCATCGCCGATACGTGCTCACTGAAAGACACATTACGTCTGAATCATTTATCGGTCAGATGTAGCCTATTTAATGCAACGTAGTTTTATCAAATGTACGTCTTAGGTTGCAGGAAAGCGACCCAGCTACCCTGCTGTTACCTGCACAGTGAGTAGTTAGACTAGACCCTCCAGAGCATGTGGGCAGAGAGAGCCTCCATTCAAAGTAACAGCCATCCTTGAATTGTGCTTTTAGAGAGAGAGAGAGAGAGAGAGAGAGAGAGAGAGAGAGAGAGAGAGAGATTTATTTATACAAGATCAAACTAGATCCAATGTGGCATCTGTTTTTACGAAGAAGCCCCAAATCAGACTTCGTGTTAGTTGCTTGAGACCATCGCTTAAATGTTTTACGCTCTATAACTTAACACCCCTCTTAAATGTACAGTACACTTTCCCTTTCCTGCCCAACTGTCTTCAAACAGTACATCATGTGCA
>CABFOT010116327.1:0-10963 GCA_900660305.1 Cetomimus sp. NI1144 | reverse complement strand
AACAGTGACAAATATCTACTTGTTCCCTGAGTACAACAAGCCAATGGTGCTCTAGTCCCTGAAGACGAAACTGAAACACATACCCTTTTAAGTAATCGTAAAACCGTATAAAAGAGGACTGGCGTCAGTGCTTGTGCCACTTGTATTAACAGATATGTATTAGCGTGTATAACAAATGACTGCCACCGACCAAATGGAAAGCCTACCCTTGTAAAGCAGTAGACTGTGCACGTAGTAAGCTAGCAAAATGGCTTCAACTGTCAAGAAGATTAGTGGGATATTAGCTACCAAGCTTCCCAGTTGTTGCCAATTAGATGTTAAATCGAAAGCTAGAATAGAGTAATGACTAATTGTGTTTCCTCGCGTTTCTCTTAAGCTCAATGTGGGTTTGAAAACGCGCAGCTAACGTTGCCTGGCTAAGTAGGTTAGCTAAACAAGACTATTCCAGCCTCCATCTTTTTTAGCTCACAACAAGAAGCGACCGCCGCCATGTTGCTTCGAACCTCCGCGAGCGGAGAGACCAACGGCTGTGCTTTCACAGCTCCGCTCGCGACCAACTGGCAGCGACTGATAACACCGCGTGAACGACACGTTACCCCTCACGAGACACCGTTTAGTCACAACGTATGAAAACACAGTAAAATAAAAAATAAAAACTATAATCTCTCCTAAGACCTCAACACAAGTTAGCTCCCCCAGAAAGCGATAAAGTAACCGGTGGACGGTGTATTGAGCATTATGTTACGTAAAAAGTAAACGTGACATAATGTTCAGTACTCGGTCCCTACCGTACAACAGCAGAGCTTATTAAACACATATACACATTCTGAAATGTTAAAATAAAACGACAGCTGGTAAATGCCAAGCTAACAAGGCGGTTAACGTCAACATTGAGGGTATGATTGTTTAAATGTCGTTATAGTAACTGCTTTGTACGGTTGAAACGTTACCAAATCCCCACATGACTCAAACTGATCGCCATTACATATGCACTGTAACGTTACCGTGACTTCTTACCGCCAAAGCCACGGGGCCTACACACCGTTTTCATTTAAATACAACTTTCTTTTTTTAAAGAAATGTACAATGGTCGTAATATATTAGCATGTAAGTCACATTCTTTACACGTCTACGTCGATTAATAAATAAAAAACATTGCGAAATGTCGCCAGTTTAAGACCTATAGGCTTCCGCCGGACTTTCCTGAAGACCGTATGGGAAAATGTAGTCCACCGGTGGGGCACGAGTCGCTGGCGAGTCCGAGGATTGCGGTAAAGTCCCACAGATACAAGAAAGCCGTTCGTGGAAAATCTGATCCTTGAACAACTATCGAAAACAGCTAAAAAAATAACCTATAGGAGCATACTTTAAGTTTAAAAAATATAATACAAAAGTGGCATTTGTCTTCTGTTTCGTTGAGGATCTTGGAAGGCCTGAGCCCTGAGCTTCTTTTCATAGAGTCCAGGCTGATCCAGATCGAGACGAACGGGGAACACAGGATTTTTTTTATTTTTGCTCTGAGGGGAGAAACTCACATCGGACATATTCGGGAAACCTCGGGAAAAAGGCGGGGTTTCATATCTTTCTATCTATTGGTCTGCTTTTCTCTCCTACTACATACTAATAAGAAAATACACGAATCAGAAGGGACCAAAATGAATATGCATGTTTCACAACCAGAAATTACACAGTGCCGACAACTTGGTTTTAATACAGCCAATGGGGGTGAGTTCAGCGCAAACCAACGCCCTCCATCCGTTCTCAACAACGTACGTACACTGTCATTGGCTGTACGTGGGATCTAATTAATTATTCATAAAGCTGTCTTGTGTAACCAATCAGCGTTTTACTATACAGATCCATGCCCCACCTCCCGCGTATCCAGCCCCTGCCATTCTGCCTGGGTGACCCTGTAGCAGACATTCACTCTATATAAACAAGCGTTGGACCTCAGTTCGCTCACAAGCGTTCAGAGCGCGCCACACTGTAGACTAGAAAAAGGGAAAGGGCTGCCGTTGAGTAGAACAGTCGGGCGCAAACCGTGAATAAATAGGTTCTTAGGGCAACAAACAACTAAGGTCCTTGGGATATCGCCATCGGAGACATTCCGGTCACCGTTGGCGGCCTGGACAGAGCCCTGGCGACACGTTAAGGCTGCTCCGTCTCACAAAGCGGTTTGTCGAGGGAGGACGCGTCTCTTTCAATAGACAGGATGCACGGACCGCCCTCCGGCGACAGCGCATGCCCATTGCGCCTCATCAGGAGAGTGCAATTCGGCATCATCAGCCCAGATGAGCTTGTAGGTTTTCTTTTGGGGGACTCGGGGTTTATAAATTCTCTGAACGCTCACACATTGATCTAATCTAGTTCATTAGTAGTATTGTACTTTCTTAACATTGATGGTGAAGACATGGTTCTGTTTACAAAAAGGGAAATGCTTGCAGTGAGCCTAGCCTAGCTAGCCATGTGAAGCTGGTGGAGCTTGAGCTAACTAGCAAGGGCATGGTGCAGGAAGTTTGACAAAACTTTAAGCACTGTTGCAAACCTGATCCAGGCTATCGTATGAATTAAACCCCCCTTTTATATACACAATGCAACATATAGACTTACAAACAAGTACTATTAATGGCTACTTTCTAATTTACTTGATTCTCAAGTTGTATTTGCACACATGGGTCTGTTCCCTCATGCAATAAATGAATCATAATAAAAGGTAACTTCAACGAATTCAGTGCTATGCATGTTTTCTTTAAATCAAGATTGATAGTTTAATGACATTATTATTCATCTGACCTAAAGCACGTCATTGTTTTAAGCAGATTCCCCTATGTGGTGTTTTCATGGTTGTCTTAAACTAGTGTATGTGACTTTAGCCAGATGTAGACACATTCTTTGATGGACTTTAAAGCACTTTCTGGAAATTGATTGTCTAGCATTGGTGATGAACTAGATTGGGTGAAGTGTTTTATTTATAAAGACAGTTGCTGTTTCTCTAGAAACGGATGTCGGTCACAGAGGGTGGAATCAAATACCCTGAAACCACAGAAGGAGGGCGTCCTAAACTTGGTGGCCTTATGGACCCGAGACAAGGGGTCATAGAGCGATCTGGACGGTGTCAGACATGTGCAGGTACGCAGTGTTATAGTGCCAATTCTTTCTCAAATATATAATTGATTAGTTGACCTCTGTCTCCCATCACAAGTCATTACTCATCTCATTAACAAGGCTCTTCTTCCTACAGGTAATATGACAGAATGCCCCGGCCACTTCGGGCACATAGAGCTGGCAAAGCCAGTTTTCCACGTTGGCTTCTTAACAAAGATCATGAAGGTTCTGCGATGCGTCTGCTTCTTTTGCTCCAAGCTATTAGTGGACTCGGTTAGTATGTTCACTGCATTGCTTTCTCCCCAAATAGAGTAATGTGAAAAGCCATTGATGTTTTACCTTGGATGTATGATTTTAATCATGTTGCTCCTATTACTGTTCTAGAATAATCCCAAGATCAAAGACATCCTGCATAAATCTAAAGGACAGCCCAGAAAGCGTCTGACACACGTGTACGAGTTGTGCAAAGGCAAAAATATCTGTGAAGGAGGGGAGGAGATGGACAACAAGTTTGGAGTGGAGCAGCAGGAGGCAGAGGAGGACATCACCAAGGAAAAGGTGAAATGAGCAGTTCGCCATTGTTGTCATGGCACTTCCCATCTCTTTCTATCTCCTCACACTTTGTCTTTCTCACAATCTTCTCTCTCTCTCACGCCCCACTTGATTCTCAGGGCCACGGTGGTTGTGGGCGCTACCAGCCGCGTATCAGACGCTCTGGCTTGGAGCTGTATGCCGAGTGGAAGCACGTGAACGAGGACTCCCAGGAGAAGAAGATCCTGCTGAACCCGGAGCGCGTGCATGAAATCTTCAAGCGCATCTCCGACGAGGAGGACGTCATCTTGGGCATGGACCCCAAGTTTGCCCGGCCCGAATGGATGATTGTCACAGTGTTGCCTGTGCCTCCCCTGGCTGTCAGGCCTGCTGTCGTTATGCAGGGCTCCGCTCGCAACCAGGTGAGCCAATATAATGTCAATATAACCCTAGACTATATTTTCTGTTAACCGTGTCGATCGACAGGGTTCCTTCATCTCGCTAAGTTGTGTAAACGTCGACGATCAACCTGTTCTGTTGTTGCAAAGGACGACTTGACCCACAAACTGGCCGACATTGTCAAGATCAACAACCAGCTGAGAAGAAATGAGCAGAGTGGCGCGGCGGCTCACGTCATTGCCGAGGATGTCAAGCTGCTTCAGTTTCATGTCGCCACCATGATTGACAACGAGCTGCCAGGCCTGCCCAGGGTATGCAGATGTATTTCACGATGCCTACACGAGACAACCGAATACAAACGGATGTTATGTAGTGCTCAACAGATGATGTGTTGGCGGTCTAGATTTTTTTCCCATTGTCTGATCGACTTAATATGCGTGTCCTGTCTTGGTTTTCTATATGAAACCGTTTTTCTCAATATCTGTAAATTATCTCCTGTCCCAGGCAATGCAAAAGTCTGGCCGCCCCCTCAAATCCCTTAAACAGCGTCTAAAGGGGAAGGAGGGGCGAGTCCGAGGTAATCTGATGGGGAAGCGTGTGGACTTCTCCGCCCGAACCGTCATCACTCCTGACCCCAACCTGCAAATTGACCAAGTGGGCGTACCGCGATCCATCGCAGCCAACATGACCTTCCCAGAAATAGTCACCCCCTTTAATATTGACAGGTACGGTAGATGACTTTCTATGGCCGATCAAACGCCGTTTAGATTTGTAGCGGTTATCTCTGAAATATACCACAAGCATGTTTATGAAATGTGATGTCACCCAATGCATTCTGGTGAACTTTCCAGATTACTAGAGCTTGTGCGAAGAGGCAACAGCCAGTACCCGGGAGCCAAATACATCATCCGTGACAACGGGGACCGAATCGACCTGCGGTTTCACCCCAAACCGAGCGACCTTCACCTGCAGATTGGCTACAAGGCAAGATCACGTTCGCGATAGTTGGCTTAAGAGGGTTCACGGTGTGTCGCCCGAGAATATCTTTCTGCATTTTGTGCGTGGCGTGAAGTCCCATGTCGTTTCTCCTCGTAGGTGGAGAGACATATGTGCGACGGTGACATCATCATCTTCAACCGGCAGCCCACGCTACATAAAATGTCCATGATGGGGCACAGGGTTCGGATCTTGCCCTGGTCCACCTTTAGACTCAACCTCAGGTACCGAAAGAGCACCGGTCCTCACCAGCCGTTATAAAGTCGTCGTCAAGCGGCCTGCCTTTCTCGCCTTCACTCTGCAATGATAATTAAGAGGGCGGTCCTTACAGTGGTTAGGGGTGTGGCTGAAATGCAATGAAGCATGTCGTCACGGGTGTTGTTGCTTTTATACAATGGTTACCAACTCACACGATGCCTGAACGTTTTCTTCAAAGTAGTATGTATACATCAGAATATGAGAAAACCAGGAGGAGTGCCGGTCATGATTAATGGGAATTGTTGGCACAGTTTCTGCTCAGTTGGACTTTTAGAGTTCTTGATTTTAAGAGCAGCCGTAACATCCGCTCCCTCACCTCCCTCCAGTGTGACCACCCCGTACAACGCTGACTTTGACGGGGACGAGATGAACCTCCACCTGCCTCAGTCCCTTGAGACGAAGGCAGAGATCCAGGAGTTGGCCATGGTGCCGCGCATGATTGTCACGCCCCAGTCCAACAGGCCTGTCATGGGTATTGTGCAGGACACGCTCACGGCTGTGCGCAAATTCACCAAAAGGGATGTTTTCTTAGAAAGGGTAAGGCGGGTCCAACTTGTCTGCTCGTCAGGTGTTTTGGCGTTAAGCCACCAATGTGAAGTATTGCCATCTTATGAAAACCGCTTCCCACTCAACGCTGCCTTTCCCCAGGGTGAGGTGATGAACCTGCTCATGTTCCTCTCCACGTGGGATGGGAAAGTGCCTCAGCCGGCCATCATCAAGCCTCGACCCCTGTGGACGGGCAAGCAGATCTTCAGCCTCATCATTCCCGGACACATCAATGTCATCCGCACACACAGTACCCATCCTGACGAGGAGGACAGCGGGCCGTACAAACACATCTCACCTGGAGACACGAAGGTACGAAAGCCCGATCGACATACTTTAACTTATCATGTAGATTTAAGAATATAACTTGATTAATTGTGTAACTGAAAGTGACCCACTTCGTTCTTGCCTCCACAAACGGTGTTGGTGGAAGGTAATGTTTTTGCTTCTATCTGTGTGCGTGTGTCTGTCCATCCGGGATACCTCAAAAAGTTCAGAACGAATTTGCACGAAACAAAAAACAGTAAGCCATGGACCAACTTGAAATTGATTTAACTTTCCACGGCCACTGTATATCAGTAGGGGTTGCTGAAAGTAGTGAGCGAAACAAAGCGTCACAGAGCATTTGTGCCACAGATCTCTGCATTTAGAAAATGCATAGACTCACATATAAACCACATTTACCCTGTGGTGCCAGCCCCGGCTGAGCCTCGTATGGCGCCGCTTAGCACCGTTCTCCAAAGAGCGCGGCGCGGCCTGGAAAGCCAAAAGGCGGGGCTCAGCCGATTCAGACCCCAACCTCAACAGGCTTGGGGTCTGAATCGGGCATTTACAGTGATATCTGGTGGACATGAAAACAATCTTCATTGCTCGGCCAGGCACTGACGATACTCGCCTCCCAGATCAGACTCCATTATATTGGATTAAAGGTGGGGCAGATAACTTTCTATTAGCTAAGAGAAAAGTGGAAGGTAAAACATCCACCAATAGGGAAGCTCTTACAAGTGACGCAACCCGGTAGTGGCATTTAAAAGATGCACGTTCTCGTTGCTTTCCAGACTGCTCGGTAAAAAGGGCCTATAGCGCGAGAGTGGAGTGGAGAAAGAGTGGAGGGGCGGGACTACAGGAGACTAGAGATGGGAGGGGGAGCAAATCTTACCTACTCTGCCTTTAAATGTGTCTGCAATCCTGTGTGTTATACACACGGCTGATTACCTCCTCAGCACATTAAAAAAAACTTTGGCCGAGTAGGAATCGCACTTTAGTCAAGAGAGACGGCAGAATTGTATTTTATTGTTTTCCTCCAGCCAACGTTGCACTACAGACATGCATTGTGCAGATTCCAAACTTGTACAAACTCTCCTGGCCCTCCTCCTTAGTATCATGACGACGATCCCTTCAAAGTTCAAATAAAGCCATTAGTTTTCCCCAAAGCACAGCTTCAGGGAGCTGGGAGCTTCAGCTAACGCTGCCACAGTGATGATGTTGCCTCTACGCTGGGCTTATCACAATGGTATAGTTCTTACACCAGTGTTCACTGCTGCCTGAGGAAGTGTGTTTCAACTCGAAGTACACCAATGAAAAGGTCAAATAATATGCAACTCCTTGCCATAGGTCATAGTGGAGAACGGTGAGCTGATCATGGGCATCCTGTGTAAGAAGTCTCTCGGTACTTCGGCTGGCTCCCTGGTCCACATCTCCTACCTGGAGATGGGCCACGACATCACCAGACTCTTCTACTCCAACATCCAGACTGTGGTCAACAACTGGCTGCTCATCGAGGGTAAGGAATCGGTGGAGATGAGAAACGGTGACACGCGATGGTTTACTCCACAGCTTCTGAACTTCATGCATGTCGGCAAGAGTCCCATTCCAAAATGGTGGTGCTTTTAAAGGGTAGTAGCCCCATGGTTGACAAAACGTTACAGTCCGAATCCTCTCTGTCTGTAGCGATATTGAATGATAAACTTCAGGTAATGGATTTTTAGTTTTCCAAAATAGATATAGTGTTTTTGCAATGAACTCCGCATGTACTATTTGCCCTCTACGTTTACAGTTGTTGTCTTGTCCCTTTTGCCCAGGTCACTCCATCGGTATAGGTGACTCCATTGCTGACGCCAAGACATACCTTGACATCCAGAATACCATCAAGAAAGCCAAACAGGATGTGATAGAAGTGAGAACATTCTCGTGATTTCTAAAAGCTCACAGAATTGCTCGCGTTTAGTCTTTTTAAAAAACAAATTTGACCTGCGTTTGTATTGGAAATAAACAATGTAGAGAGACGGTTCAAGTTCTCCGTTCACCTTCGATTGCGTGGTCCGCCAGGTCATTGAGAAAGCCCACAACAACGAGTTGGAACCGACCCCTGGTAACACGCTGAGACAGACCTTTGAGAACCAGGTCAACCGAATCCTCAACGACGCCCGTGACAAGACGGGATCCTCCGCTCAGAAGTCCCTGTCGGAGTACAACAACTTCAAGTCCATGGTGGTGGCTGGGTCCAAGGGCTCAAAGATTAACATCTCACAGGTAAGACAGATGGTTTGGGACAAGGCCAGCTGCCCATTACCGTACAGTGTTTGACTTAAGATAATGTCACCATCGGGTGGAGAGATAAAATTCACACCACCCATCTTCCCTCCGTCAGGTCATTGCTGTGGTGGGGCAACAGAACGTGGAGGGAAAGCGGATCCCCTTCGGCTTCAAACACCGCACACTGCCTCACTTCATTAAGGATGATTATGGCCCTGAGAGTAGAGGCTTCGTGGAGAACTCCTACCTGGCCGGCCTGACGCCAACGGAGTTCTTCTTCCACGCCATGGGAGGCAGAGAGGGACTGATCGACACGGCTGTCAAGACTGCTGAGACCGGTAAGTCCCGGCAGCAGGTTAAGAAAAGTAGTGTCTGCCATTGTTCTTCAGTAGCTAAATAACTTCAATCAGAGCCAGCATTACTGCTGACGTAAATACAGATAATGTCTGCAGACTCTGTGACAAAGATATAACCATGGGAAATTCACTTGTGTTACATTAGCTGAACTTTATAAAGTTGTTATGGAATGTAATTCATCCACCTCTTGTGTTGACCCTGTACCTACAGCATTTTCTAAGTGAACTTTCGACAGCGTCTCAAGTCATGTTCTAAAGATTATAAATACATCTCTTCAAACGGGTGTTCTCCCAGATGCATTCAAAACAGCCGTTGTAAACCTTTACTTAAGAAGTCCAAACTGGACAGCATCACACTAACCAGCTATAGACGGATACCCAACCGTCCATTAATTATCAAGGTACTTGAAAAAATTGTCTGTCCAAATAAACTCTTTTCTCAAAGAACACAACATCCTGGAGATCAATCAGGCTTCAGAGCGTGCCATAACACTGAAACAGCTCTTACTAAAATAATTTGTGCCCTCGGACTAAACTCAATTCTTGTCCTCTTAGACCTCAGCGCAGCGTTTGACACGATGGATCATGACATTCTAATCAATCGTCTGGAAAAGTTACATGGTCTCTCAGACTTTGTTTTAAACTGGTTCAGGACATATGCCAAAGGGAGAAAATATTATGTCAGGCTTGAAGAGCATGTGGTCTGAGAGACATGACAGCTGCTTTGGGGTACCACAAGGGAGCTGCCTCGGTCCATTGTTGTTCTCATTATACATGCTGCCACTGGGGGACATAGCTAGAGAACACAATGTGTGTTTCCACAGCTATGCAGATGACACACAACTTTACATCTCTGCTGAACCAAGTGATGCTACAGCTATATAGTCGGCCTGTCTTTTAGCAATAAATAAATGGATGAGCAATAATTTCTTAAAATGAAATGAGGATAAAACTGAAATCCTTCTAAGTCGGCCCTACAACAAAAAGATAAATGCTGCTTAATAATATGGGGACACTTACTCCTTGGATTAAACCTGAGGTTACAAGTCTTGGTGTCACTTTAGACTCGGATCTAAGTTTTAAGGCTCACATTAACAAGGTGACAAAAACATAATTCTTCCACCTTAGAAACATAGCTTAAGTACGACCGTTTATAAATCAAAAAGACGCAGTAAGACTGATCTATGCCTGTATCTCAAGTAGACTGGACTACTGTAATGCACTTTTTATTGGCCTCCAGTAAAGAAAACTACGGAGGGACTTCAGCTCATTTAAAACTCTGCTGCTAGGCTCTTAACTAGAACCAAGAGGAGGGAGCACATCAGTCCAGTGTTAGCTACTCTACACTGGCTTCCAGTAACATCTAGATTTTAACATCCTCCTCCTTATTTACAAAGCCTTAAATGGTACAGGGCCAAGCTATATTACCAACTCTCTCCTCAATTATGTGCCCCCAAGAACACTACGATCATCTAATACTTGTTTATTGAAGGTCCCCAGCTATGGCCTAAATAAAATTGGAGATGCAGCCTTTGTTAATTATGCACCAAAGCTATGGAACACTTTACCCAGAGACATAAGAGAGGCTAGCTCACTTAATGTCTTCAAAAGTAAGCTGAAGACACATCTCTTCACTTTAACTTTTTGCCTTTAACACATCCTACACTGCATCCACAATGAGATTATTGTACTTTTTATTTTATTTTATTATGTTTTTAATGTCTATCTTATCTTTTATATTTACCGTATTTTATCTATGCGACCAACAGAGCTGAGTTTCAACCGGCGGATCCTCCGGCCATGGTGTGAAGCATTACTATATAAGACAATACTGACGTGTCTCTGAACTAAGTCGTAATTACTACTCAGCAAAATTGTTTTATCTGTGCTGAGGAAGTATTCGGCTGTGTATAAATAACTCACAGGAACACATGCACGTTGAGTCATATAATAGTCTGGGAGGGACGAGGGACGTGACGTCTCCGACCAACAGAGCCGATTTCACCCGGCTCAGAACTATATAAGACAATACTCCCGTTTCTCTTAACATGTGCTGAGGAAGTAATCGGCCGTGTGTGTATGTGTGTGTGTAAAACACGTAAACACAGACGCATTACTACGTCGATTCTGACACCCAAAAACACAGCAAGATGACATTTTGTTCACGTTTAGTTCTGTCAACAATGGCGCTGGTTTCAATGTTTAGCCTCCGGACCTGCGGTGACGTAATCGTGACG